>JAJOOS010007703.1:0-37637 GCA_029582725.1 Solanum chiquidenum
GATCTAATATGAATTTAATCAATTATGAATATGATAGGAAGGAATAATTGAAAGCAAAAAACTGCATAACAACGAACATGACAACGTATATGCATGATGAAATGATAAAAAGTTATAAGACTTTAATCTTATATATACTTAAAGATATAGAAATAATTGAATTAAGAAAAACTATATGGGATAAAATATTTGATGACTACGAATTAGGAGATATGTTAAATCAAGAATGGTATGAAATAGATTTACAAGATTTATACTTAGATAATGAAATAATAGAATGGTACGATTTAGAAATAAATTCATATTAAAATGAATTACGAATATTTACAATATTGGATAGCAGCTATGGAAGAAATAAAACTATTAGAACAATTAATGGAAAATAATTTACATATGTACCGAAGAACCCAAGATATGTTATATCTAGAATATATCATAAATAATATTAAATAAATATCAAGATTAACACCCTTGAAAAAAGAATATTATAATAAAATATGGCTAGTTAATACCTCACCTACCACACTACCACCTACCACACTACCACAAATATGAATTCCTCAACTACCAATTCCGCACCCCCGAAAGATGGTCTTGTCCTTCAGTTGTGTTAAAGCAACTGCCTCTATAGACCATTTAAAACTATATTTCCCCAAAAGATCAGTTAATGGTTTACAAATGATACCAAACCCTTGAATAAACCTTCTATAATAACCAACTAGTCCAAAAAACCCTCTCAATTGTTTAAGAGTAGTTGGGGTAGACCAGTTTTGTACATCCTCAACCTTTAGACGATTCGCAGATACACCCTACTCAGTAATGAAATGTCATAAGTACTCTATCTTCAACACCGCAAAGAAACATCTACTTGCCTTAGCATACAATTGATGTTGTTGCATTACTTCAAAAACAACACTGACGTGCTTCAAATGATCGTCCATACACTTGCTGTAAATGAGAATATCATCAAACAAAACCAGCACAAACTTCCTTAAAAAGGAACGAAAGACAGAGTTCATAAGCCATTAAAATGTGGCAGGCCCATTTGATAACCCAAAGGGCATCACCAGGTATTTAAAATGACCTGAATGTGTCCTAAAAGTTGTCTTTGGTATGTCGTCTACTGTCATTCTCAATTGGTGGTAACCTGATCTTAGATCAATATTTAGAAGAAATTCTAGATCCTCCAAGCTCATCCAATAAATCGTCCACAATAGGAATAGGAAATTTATTCTTTATAGTGTATTTATTTAAGTCCCGATAATCCACACACATCCTCCAAGAGCCATCCTTTTTTCCAACCAAAACCTCAAGAGCAGCAAATGGGCTACAACTAGACTGAATTATCCCTTGATCCAGCATTTGTTCTACTAACCCTTCAATGATATCCTTCTTTACAGAGGGGTACCTAAATGGTCTCTTGTTTATAAGCTCAATACCATATTGTAGCACAATTCTATGGTCGAAAACACCTCTAGAAGGGAGTAACTGAGTGGGCTCCTCAAACAAAGGGTGAAATTATTGTAAAAGGCTTAACAAGCAGTTGTTTGTCTCTGGTGCCTCCGTGTTTTCAGTTGCATACCAGTGTAACTCATTACACATAGATCTAACTATTTGTATCATGCACAATTTAGATTGATTACCTAATCCTTTAGCCAACTTCCTAGCTCCTGAAGATCTAATCTAGCTTTCTGCTCCTCTAAGACAATGCTTCTTCCCTTTGTAATAAAATTCCATTGTGAACTTCCGAAAATTCATTTTGATATCTCCCAAAGTCAACAACCACTGAACACCCAAAACCACTCCACAAGAACCTAGTGGTAATAAAAAGAAATCAGCTGAAAACTCAGCACCTTGTAATAACCGAGAAATGGTGCACATTTTGTATACTTGCATATCATTTCCATTGGTTGTTGCAACCCATTCAGGATGAATAAATCTGGTCTGGCACCTTAAATGCTTGACTAGTTTTAGATCAATGAAGTTGTGTGAAATTCATGTATCAAATAAGATGTGCAATGGCATTCTAAAGTGGTAACTAGTGACCCTCGATGTCCTAAATCCCAAAGAACCATTCAAGGCATGAATAGAGATTTCAAGTTGCTTCAAGGATTTTTTCAAGTTCCAGATCTTGACCCTCTAATGTTCCATCCAACTCTATTACTGGGTCTACCTCCATTCCTTCTTTTCTTTCTATCTCCAGCAAATATAACTGCTTAACATTCTTGCATTTGTGCCCAAAAACATATTTTTCATCACAAAAATAACAAAGGGCCTTAGATCTTCTATCATTCATCTCTTCCAAACTCAAGGTCCTCCTATTAACACCTCTGTCTGGCCCTGAATGACTAGTTCTTGGTGTTGGTAATAACCTTGGTTTACTCTACATTCTATGATCACTTATCCTACTAGAGGAATTGTAACTCTGAAGTCCAGTTGGTTTCCTTATCTTAGCAAGATAGGCCTCCTCTAGTCTTGCACATTTATAAGCCTTAGAAAATGATATAGGACTGGTAATATTCACAGCAATATTTAATTCAGACTGCAACCCCCTAATGAAACAACTAATAGCATTTTCTTGAGAAAGATTCACCCTAGTAAGATGTCTCTCAAACATAGCTTGATACTCATTCACGCTCCCCACTTGTTTGATATTTTTAATCTCCTCCATAGGGTCATAGAAGTCAGTACCAAATCTATCAACCATGGCCATCACATACTCGGTCCAAGTAGCAGGTTGTAAGTATTGCATCATAAAAGAGAGATGTCATTTTATAGCTTCTCCTTCCAGTTTCAAGGCTACAAATGATACCTTCTCTTCATTAGTAACATTTTCCATTGAAAAAAGCTGCTCAATCTTGAACAACCAAGATCTAAAATCCTCTCCAGAAAATCTCAAAAATTCCATTCTCGACCACCTTGAGAAATTGGAAATGTAAATGTTGTAACTGGTAGGACTCCTGGGTCTGTGAATTCTCCCTTTAGAATGATGAATAGCCGAAGGAACATCCTGTTCCATAGGAGTTTTATCCCTCTAGATTCTTGATTGTTGACCAGATTCTCCTTCAATTCCATGACTACTTAATCCAATCTCTTCAGGTTTGTAACTTCCCCTGCCAAAGTCCCTATTTTCTCTTCCAAATTATGCATCATTTCTTTCAAATCCCCCATTTCTGATGGAGAATTATCATCAGAACTTGTTCCTTTCTCCATTAAAATTCAAGGATAGATTGGATCTAATACCAATGTTACCCGATTATAGGAATTCACAATGAATTCGAGGATCGAAGTACTATTTCAAGAGTTTCTCGAGAAAACAATTAGTAAAGAATAATTCAGAGAGAGAGAGTTTAGAAAGAGAGAGAGAGAGAGATAAATATGTATATTTCATATCATTCTTGTACAATGAGTTTATTACAAGTTATATAGTAATTGAATTGAACTAACTTGAACCTTTAAGCAAAGAAACAAAATTTGTTACCAACTAACTGCTCTTAACTAACTTTTACTGTAGTTAACTAACTACCTTTAAATAACACATGGAATTGTAACTAATCATGTATCACATGTCCTCTCCCTCTCTCTCCCTTATCCCCTCCGTATTAAGACTGTTCGAGAATATTGCAGGTGGAGCCATCTCGCACCTCACTCGTCCTTCTCTTGAAATTGAACGGCTCTCCTCAGTAATCCGTTGAAATTTGTTGAAATTGGTACAAAGTCATTAGCCTATTCCTTATCCATTAGGAGAATTCAAATTTCAAATTTCAAATTTCAAATTCAAATTCGTCCTAATTATTCCACATGTTTTCTCCCTTTTCAATCCCAATTTCCTCCTATAAATACCTCTATCTCCTTACTGTTTTAGAGGCGGCTGGGACCCTCTAAGAGACAAATTTCTTAATACAAAGAACCGCAAGGAATTTTCATCATAAAACAAAGAAAATTCCTTTTCGAGAATCTCAATGTTTTCGGTACTTAGAAGCTTAGTTAAGATCTCTCTCTAAGATGATTTGGTGTCTCTTCCTTGCTGCTTGGTGGAGGCTCCCCTCGCTCTTGCTCATCCGTCCTAGTCTCGCTGCCCCGAAAAAGGTAATATCTCCTTCTTTTATGTTTTGTTTCAGTATGTTACTCATAGTTCAGATGTTTTGTGTAGATTTTGCTTATCAATAATTCGAGTGTGGTTCTGTTTCTTCACAACTTTGTTTAGATGTCATTTGTTTTCAATTTTATCACTTTGTAATGGGGAATACATCGTATAATTTTCGTCTATATGATTGGATATGGTTTCTGAAAGTTGTTTACAATTACTAGTTTGACTCGTTTGAGGTTCTGAATACGTAGAATGATGTCTATATCAACTTGTGTTTAACCCTATGCTCTTTTCTTCTATGATTTGATCCAAAATCTGTTCTTGTTCTGTTTAACCTGAAATATGATCTGATTTTGACTCTGGTTTAGGTTATAAATGGTAATATGTCTCTAGTTCACGCCTGTTGAGTTTTGTATTCATTTAAGTTTCGATGTATCTATTTGTTTGCTCTATTTTTGCATCACTACTCTATCGATACCTCTCTATTCTATTTGCAATTCATTCTAAAGCATGACTTAGTGTATATGTCAATTACTTGAGTTTATTTTGAATTATGCCTTCATTCTAAAAAAAAAACCCTGTAGTTAGTCTGAATACGGTTATTTGTTGTGCAATTGTCATCTTTTAAGCATAATTGATTAATAATATGTCCTCTTTAAAAATAAGATTCTAGAATGTGATAATGTATCCTTTCCTCTGTCTCATTTTTTATACCCTTTTAGTTTAGAGATCAGTAGCCACTAATTTGAATATTGTTTTTTTCTTTAAATAAGTGATTAATTTGGGAAAGTTTCTCCTTATGGTTTTCAATAAATTGTATGAATATGCTCATTGTTTCAATATTTGTCATTTTCATTTCTTTTGATTATGTTCCTACGTCAAAGAGATATTTTTTAGTATGTTTAGATTCTGGATGTGCAACTTTGAAATGTTAGTTTAAATAGTATATTTTTATTTTCTAATCCTTATCATCTTTTTTATGCATGAACTCCCTTAGATTGAGTCCATTGGACTCCCCTTTGTCCCTTCAATATTGAGTTGGGTTGAAACTCAACATCCTCTTGAGTCAGCCTTGGCAAAATCAGGTCTCGGAAGCTGAAAATGGGTCAAATGGAAGCAAATATATAGGAAATTGAGCTGATATAGGCTATATACATTTGATATACACTGATATACGATCAGTATATAGTTGGTATACAAAAATCAGATATGGGTCATGCCCAAAACGAAATGCAACAAATGGTCTGAAAAGAATGAGTTACTTAGAATTAGGACATGAGGAATAAACTTGGGCCTGCCAGCCCAATAGTTTGAAATTTGGGCAAGGACCCAAACTTATGATTTTCTTCTCCCTTTATCATTGTATTTGATTATTTCTTGTATAACTCTAACTTTATTTTTTTAGTTTAATCTAACTAAATTCCTTAAGATAAATCATTGTTGTGATAAAGATTTATTTTTGCTCAAATTACCTTTCTTTACCTAGTCATTTTTATTGAACTTTCTTTTTTCTAAATTATTTCCAGTGTCTTAAGCTAATTTCTTTTCAAAGGGTTTTTAAATGTCTTAATTATCGTTAAGTGTTATTTACCAAAGAATTAGTCAAATAAGTAACTTTCAAGTCGTAGGAAAACCGCGTGTTAGCGAACACTTTAAATGTCTTAAAAACCTTCTTGAAGTGTAAATAAGAACCCCGAACCTTTTTTCTCTAAACTTTTAGGCTTAAATCTATTTAAAGTCTTTAAGTTAAGTTTCTTAATTTCTTTAAAAAAATTAGTGGCGACTCTTTCAAGAATTGATTTTTCTTAAAAGTTAAATTGATTTTTGAAAAATAGTATTTTCTTTTAACATAAAACAATGGGTAAAACATGATTTTTGAATGTGTAAATACATCGCAGATCATCATCCCTCACTTGGAGCTTTTGTTCGTCCTTGAAAAACTCATCATATCCTCTACAAACCTAATAACACATCACTGCCAGTTAGCCAAGGTTACTCAAAAACTCTGATTCACATAGACAGTTTTGCATATTCAAGCACAACTTCTAGACTCAAGACTCATCATGCAAACATTACAACTACTTTTCTTATTCTTTATCACATATATAAGGTCAACATGCTAAGATGCAACTAATGAAATTTTCAAATTACTAGTTGTAACAGTAACCCAAAAACTGGGAGTCATACCACCTGTCTTATCCCACTAAAACCGGTCAGCCTACCAACCTTCTATAAGGGTAAATGCGGAAATAAGAGAGGAAACAAGGAACTAAGAACAACATATCACAGAATCCTTAATATAAACATAACCTTTCCCAATACCTGGTGTCATGTGTACAAGCCACTAGATAATAATACAAATTCGATGAAAGAACAAGTCTGAATCTATCCATATCTAGAATAGAAATAAGACATAAAATAAGGATATGTGATGTCTGGTGGAGCAACTAGTAGCTACCTCACGTATTCCTAAGTGCAAGCCTCAGACACTGATGCGAAAGAATGATTAGAAAAAACTAGGCTCGTAACCTACACAAGTGTAGAAAACAAGGAAGTGAGTATCAAAAAACAATGGTACTCTACAAGTATCCCTAGCTGGCCCTAAACAAAGTGGTGTTGAACACCCTCAACCCTGACACCATTCAAAACTCCAAACACTACAACCTGCACAAAAATTAGAATCTAGCCCATCCTAGCAATTTCAATAGCAACAAAGGACATACGCAATACAAATAACCCATCAAATAAGCTACACCATAAGATTCTCAACAATATCATTACAATTTTTCCAATTTAATAACCATGGTAATAACAATTCACTCATAGATATAAATCAATGATAATAAGGTGCAATACAATGTAAACATCATAGAGAATGATGCATATTTGTCCTACTGATACACACTTGTTGCTCATCATTCAGTCGGAACCCGTGGGGGACATTAGTCTATACACCTACCTCGTTGCTAGGCATGTCCCTCAAAATTACATCTATATATCATTCAAGTATGGGACATAATTCTTGAAATCGCATTACATCATTCCTGACACAGGGCACGTAAAACCTCAAGACTACCCCTTAGATGTAACACGGTTTCTAGAGCCATAAGTGATCCCAAACTAACAACATGGCATGACATGACACTAAGATACCATACATAATTGAATAAACTGGAAAGTGGATAAGTCTCAAATCATTATCATATCATAAAAGATAATTTGATACAAAGGCACAAGTAGAAATCTAAATTGACTGTCTAGAAGCCTCTAATCATAATACTTTTCTACGACAAACCCCTAGATAACTTAACAAGTCCAAAAACTGAATGTAATGACAGAAATGAAATCATAGTTGGGGTCTTCGAGGAGATGAGGACTCATTAATATTGGTTCTAGCTAATCAAAACCTATACTAATCATAACTCGAATGATGAACGCCTAAACCTATATTATCAAACAATATAGGAACAAAAGTATGCGGTCAGTACTTGAAATGTATTGAGTATGAGGAAATGTGTAAAAACATGATATTTAGATATGATAAGTCTAAAAACATGCTAACACAATGACCAATTAAACATAACATGAAAACTAGCGAACTAATCTAAAAATACATAGTACAAGGTCATACAAAATCTAGATTTAGAAACGTGGGAGGTACTTCTAACCGACGCATAACCACGTAAGCTAGTGTTAAGTACTACTCCCAACTGACATAATTGGTAGCTCCTGAAAACACTGCCCATAATCATATATGTCATACCAAACATCCATATTACTAGTGAGCCTTGTTTTTATAAGAAAATTGATCCAGTATCGTTGATGTTATTCCGGGTACCATACTAATCAGAACATACTTTTAGGAAAATATTCAAAAACATTGATGACATATCTTGATGTCATGTGTCTGATAATCTGAAAGCATACAAGAAAGTTTTTAAATCATGACAACTGAAATAATATGAAAGACACTTTATCTGAAAACATCTAAATAATGATAATCATTTATATTGAATGATACTTTATCTAAAAGTATCCTTAATCATAGAAATCTGATAATCTGATGCATGCATTCTAAAAAGAGCATAATTATGCTCATGAAAATACTTGCATGCAATGGGTTTATGAAAATATCTTTAAAAACATTGAATTATAATCAATTCATGCATAGTAAGATCAATCATGAAGAAGAAACTGAAATTTAATAAGAACCCATAACAAATCATGAAACCCTAGATTTGGAAAATCCATAACTTGAAGAGATTAGGGCTTCTTTAGGACTCAATGGGAGGTGAAGAGAGACCCATTGATGATGTTCCCACATACCTTGATAGAAATCCTCACTTGAACTATTCAATGAAGGCTTGAATCTTGAACCCTAGCTTGCTTGAGGGAGGAGACTTGAGAGAGAATAAATTGGAATTTGGGAGAATGAGAGCGAAAGAGGAGGTTAGGGTACCTAGGAGTCACGTAAACCCACTTAGAATAGGTCAAAACAACATAGTATAGGTATTAAAATAGTGGGAAAAGACCCAATTAACCATGAATAAAATTGTTGGACAAACACTACGAGTGTATCTACGGACTGTAGATCCTTCTATGACCCATAGAAGTATGTCCGTAGAAATCACCTGAAATCCTTAAGTTTCTGAACTCTGAACCACGAAAACCCTTTACGATTCATAATTCCATTTACAGCCCGTACTAATTTCCCATAGACTCTCAAGTACTGAAATCATCAATCCTCTGAGGTTTGATCTACGAGACACAAATACAGTTCTTAGTCCCCTGTACGACCCATACTATTGGCTAGTCATATGCAACCTGATGTTCTGAAATACTAAAGTTCAGGTCTTGGTCTATGAAGACCATCCACGACCCATAGACTTAACCACGACCCATAATACCCTTCGTCCTGTTCAAATCAACTTTCCAACTTTCAGAAGTTCTTTCACGAGAGGAGTCTATGACCCGTAGAACATAATACAACCCATAAACCCACTTGTAATCACTCCGTCCAAATTCCAGAAATCTTAAGTCTCAACCATAGATAGTTCCTACGAGTTATGATCCATTATACAACCCGTAAACCTCGTTCATAAACACCAAAATTTGCAAACTTCAACAATTTTCTACACTTTCCTGATTTCATCTGTGTAGGCACTTCTGAGGTGTTACAAGAACGTCCCTTGAAATCATATCCTCTTTATCTTTCTTTTTCATCAATTTCGCATAGTGTCATTTTATATCAAAGTTTCAGCACTAATCCAAATAGACATGATCATATGCATAATGAGAGGATAACAAGTTCACATCAATAAATTAACTGCATCAATCCTGAGCATATCATCAATAGGGAATCATACTAGTCATCCAAGGCCACCCATGATCATAATACATAATAATAGTTCAACAAGTGTAATTAACCTTACATGCTTGACTCTAGTGTTCGGGTGGGAACTCTGTACCTTAATCACACGTACACTCCATCATTCCCTATGACTATCAATCATTAAGACACATTAAAGAAGGCCCAACCCGCTTTGTAAATGAGTAAAAAAGTTCCACTTGCCTTAAAGTGAATAAATCAAATCAAGACTTGAGCATTTCCATTATGTCGAGCCTCAGAATCCACACAATCTAATCAAATACAAAATCTTCATGAGAAAATATGAATAATGATACTCATAATGTTGATTTTAAAATTTGGATCCAAATCAACCTAAAAGGTCAAACCCGAGGGCTAAGAGTAATTCTATACTTTTTATAGAACAACATGCTACTCAAGGAATTAGAAACTCAAACGCAAAATATATCGAAAAATGAGTTAGAAATCATACTCCAAAGTCCAATTTACTAAAACCCAAATTCATGAGAAAATCTCCAAATTTTGAATTTGAAATAGATATTTTTTATGCTAAAAATCACGAAATGATAAATGGATAATTAAGGGTGAAGTTAAAATCACTTACCTAAAAGTTTGATGTAAAAAATCTTCTTTGAAATTGCCTAACTTGAGTTCTTAAGGTTCAAAAATGGTGTAATGGAGAAGAATCACATTTTGGAGAATTAAATTCTTCTCATGTACTTTGTTCTATGCAATTGTTAAGAAGGAATTAGGTCAACCCCAAATTTTGAGCGATATATCACAGTAGAAGTTCATACGATTGTGATAAGGAAATCATCAGACAACAGATAACAACAGTGACAACAAAACATCAAGATTCAAAATTCTCTGAATAGACCCTCGGGATTCATTCGGAATCCTATGCACACAAACTAAATATGCTACCCTACTTAATTTGACATTCTAAACCCATTGAACCATCAGAACACAGAGTCGAGGTCTCCTTGACCCAACACCTGTTAAAGCCATAACTAACTAATTTCCACTAAAAAAACCAAAACACCATCGGAACCCCCAAAAACTGAACCAAGGTGTTACCTAGTCTTTAAACGACCTCTTGAACCCAACAGAATCAACGAAAATCAAATTTGAATGCCCGAACATTGAAAGTTGACCAAAGTCAAACCTTAGCCTAAATTCAACAAAAAATTCATCTCATGGGCTCAAATCAACATAAAATCTTTGGAACTGAAAATGACCACACTACTAGATCAAAGTATGCATTTTAGAGCTAATGAAACTGATATAATTTCATTTTGAGACTCGTAGCTCCAGATGTTGACTAAAATCACTTATATTAACTTAAGGGCTGTCCAAGACTCCAAAACCTTCAAAAATCCCAAATTTTCGATCAGGTTCAAATCTAACCTCATATACTGATAAAACATAACCCAGGGTAACTATTGAGAGGGATAAAATAGTATTTTTTTTCAAGAAATTCCAAAAATGACCTTCAGGGTTATTACATTATCTATCACTAAAATTCATGTTTGTCCTCGAACATAAAATAAGGAAAAATACCTGAAGCTTCTAGAAGTTGAGGATATCTGGAAAGCATATCAGACTCGATCTCCTAAGTAGCCTCTCCAATCTGGCGGTGCTTCCATTGAACTTTAACATAAGCTATATCATTAGTCCTTAGCTTTCAAACCTGCCAATCCAATATATATATATAAATATATATATTCTCCTCCTCAATGCCAAATCCAGATCCAAAAGCACTGAATTAAGCGAATTCACATTGGACTCATCGGGTACATACTTTTGAAGCATGGAAACAGGGAAAACAGCATGAACAATAGACGATCTAGTTGGCAAGGCCAACTTATAGGCCACCTCTCCAATCCGCTCGAAGACCTCAAAGGCTCAAACGGGCCAATGAACCTAGGTCTAAGTTTTTCCTTCTTTCTAAACTTCATCACACCCGTCATGGCTGATATATTAAGCCATGAATTTGTATTAAAAACTAAATATATATATATATACTAATTTTGACGTACATGCGTTGCACGTGAATATCAAACCATGTACTAATTGTTTCTATGAATAGTGGGTGTAAACTTTCTTATGATTACTACTGAAAGTTACTCACTCTTAAAATGGGATAAGGCACAAGTACCCCCCTAAACTATGACTGAAATCCCAACGACACACCTTCACTAAACTAAGGTCCTATTACTCTCCCCCCCCCCCAAAAAAAAACTCTTTTTTTTTATAATTTTGTACACATTTTGGCTAACGTGGCACATTGTGTGACTCCACAAAGTTGAGGCGCATGAGAGATTCTACGTAAGCAAAAAAGGTGCACAAAATTACAAAAAAAATAGGTTTGGGGTGGGGTAATAGGACCTTAGTTTAGCTAAGGTACATCCCTGAAATTTTGGTCATAGTCTAGGGAGGTACTTTTACCTTATCACCTCTAAAAATATCTTAGTTACACCTCTTAAATATACTTTGTCCTCCCTGCCCATAGTGCCCTACTTAGTTATTATTGTATTGTTGGAGTTCTTACTTTTAATGTAATATAATATAAATAAATATTGATATAAAATATATAAGATATACTAAATTGGATGTTTTTAATTGGATTGTTATATTAACTTCACATTCATGTTAGGGAGTTCAAATTTAACTGAGCTTAAGAGAAGAATAGAAAACATAAAAAATCATAGTTTTAAAATGTAAGGAAACCCCTCCATTTATAGTTAACATAGGGTAGTATGAGAATATCATAAAATTCACAACCCCTAAGAAAGGTCACAACTCATCGGAAAAATCACAACTCTTTTGAAAAAATTGTAACCATTCAATGTGAAATGATGTATTCTTTTAATTTCATATAATATAATATAATATAATATAAATATGATATAAAATATAAAATATATACTAAATATTGTGTTTTAAGAAGAAGAAGAACGATGAAAAACTTTAAAAAATTGTAGTTAAACTTTTTGAGGAAACCCCTCTTTTTTTAGACAAAAGGGTAATTTATGAAAAAATGCTTATTGTGCTAAAAAAGTGACAACCCTTTAGAAAAGAAACAATCTTTCAACAAGGTCACGCCCATCGAATAAGTCATAACTCTATGGAAAAGTCACAACCATTCAGAAAAATCACAACTCTTCGCAAAAGTCGCAATTCTGTAGAAAAATCACAACCATTCGAAAAGGTCACAATTCATCAAAAGAGTTATAACTCTTTGGAAATATCACAACCCTTCAATGTGAAAAGGTGCCTGATTTTAATATAATATAATATAACCCCCTCTCTCTCGATCTCTCTCTCTAGTATATCTTTTGTAAAAGTTTGCCAGTTTGAATAAAAAAGCTTTCAGCTTGGTTGTACAACAGCTTGTGTGGAGTTCCACTCCAGGTACTATTTTTATTTTGAGTTCCTTTATGTACTTAGGCTAAATGATAGGCTAAATTATTTGTGTTGAACTATAACATACTAGGTTACTATAAGTAATGGCATTGGTGTCTATTGTTAAGACAGTTTGAACAGTAATACTAAGGTCGAGAAAAAGTAACCCAGGCAGGTTAATGAAAGGCTATCAAAGGAATCTGTTGGATAACCCGTTAGCCAGGTGGGAGTGTAGGGCGAACCCGTATAGTAGAAGCTTTCATTAACTGTTGACAGGATTACTTATGTTTGTAAAGGCCCCTTGAGTAGAACAGAACAATCCGTTAGAAATAACTTGGATTTCCAATGAGTGCTATTACACTCTGGCAGCTCCACAACTCTGCTAAGGAAGACATCTTTATAAAATCTAAAAGATGTAAGAGTCTTGCATCTAATATTTTGGAGCAAAGTTCTTATGGTCTCACTATTATCTGACCATCTTCCTGAGAAATGTTCTATAATATTAAGAAAAAGAGTATAAACCGCGTTTTGGGTAAAAATCTTTTCTTTGACTCTATAATCTCTTGCATAATGGCCAAATCTTCCACATTTGTGGCAAGTATCTGACTTATCATATTTGCGTTTAGACTTATAAAATCTTTTTTCGCCTTTTCTTTCTTCGGCTCTTCTTTCTTTTTTGGCAATCCTCTTTTTCTTCCATTCTCTATAATCTTTTTTGGAAGATCGTTCTTAGAAGAATGTTTTTAAACGGACAGTATTGTGTCAGGATACCACCATATCCTATGTCTGATGCGTCTGTCTCAGCCGTCTTTTCCCAATTTGGGTTAGCCAAAGTAATACATAGAATATTTTTAACCTTCGTTGAACTACTTAATAAGTGGACGATTCCTAAAATACCTCCCCAGATTATATACCAGATGATCAACTTCTTTGTTAAGAGCTTTGAGATCTTCACTAGTAGAGGATTCCTCCTGACTGCTATATCTTGTATCTGATTTTGTCATTGATAATGACAAAGTCATAGAGCTCTTACAAACTGTGAAAGATCCGGAAATAAGAGCTCATATTATTGATAAAATTAGTAATACTCCTTCCACTTCCCAAACCCATATTACGGAGGAAACTCCTACCAAAGAAGGTTCTTACACCATGGCAGAAGTTAAGAATCTTATGTTAGAAAGAAGGAAACTTATAAGTTCTCCTACTACTATTAGCGATTTAAAACAAGAGATTAATAATCTCAAAGAAGACATTCTTCGTCAAAAAGAAAAGAATTTCATTATAGAAGTAAGACTCGATAATATCGAAAGTCGGAAAGAATTGAGTGATAATTTAGGATCTTCATCTTCTTTTGAAGGAGAAAGTAATAACCTAGATTTTCTTTAAAATCTTAATTTTAGGAATAATAAAGGAGATTTTTTACAAAGCTTAAAAACATTCACTTCCCAAAAGTTTTATACTAAAATTACTCTTCTTATAGATTATAACTATAAAAACAGAATTTATTGCTCTTATTGAAAGTGCTGCTGATTTGAATTGTATTCAAGAAGGACTTATTCCTTCTAGGTATTTTCATAAAACTACCCATAGCCTTAGATCAGCAAATGGCACTAAAATGGGTATTAAATTTAAATTGCCTAAAGCTTTTATTTGCAAAGGGAAAAGTTGTATTCCTCAAAGCTTTGTTTTAGTAAAGGATATCACTAACCAGATTATTTTGGGAGTACCCTTTATCAATGATATTTTTCCCCTCACTTATTGAGATAGTAAAAAAATTATTGTTACTTGGAATGAAAAAACTTTTATATTAGAATTCATTACCAAACCTTTTACGCGAATGATAAATGAATTAACTTCAAAATTGAATTTGAAAAATAATCAAGTCAGTTTTATAAAAGGAGAGATTTATAGTAGAGGTTGATAATGTTCTTCAAAATCCTAAATTACAGGAAAAGATTGCTATTCTACAAAATCAGTTCTCCCTTGATATCTATGGAGATCATCCAAATGCTTTTTGGAATAGGAAAAAACATGTAGTTAGCCTCCCATATGAGGATAACTTTATTGAGGATAATATTCCTACAAAATCAAGACCTTGCCAGATGAATTCTGATTATCTGGAGTTATGCAAAAAAGAAATTAATTCCTTGGTTCAGAAAGGCCTTATAAGGCATTCTAAATCTCCATGGTCTTATCAAGTCAGTTTTATAAAAGGAGAAATTAATAGTCTCTTTACAAGATAATGCTTAACTCTGATTCAGGAAAATCAGATACAGGATATAGCAACCACTTTCTCTTGAAATTTTTTGAGAAGAGCATTAATGTTGATTTATTCATTGATGGCATCACTCTGGGCTTCTCCCGCCATACATGATTCATCATCATTGTTGGTGTGGCTTGTTGATGCCATGGAGATATAATCTATAATATCTATATCGAGATTTCTTATTAGATCTCTTTTGACTTCTTCCATGTACATGGCTATTGCCTCTGATTTTGATATTATTCCCTTTTTCATATGTATTTTCCTTGTAATTTGTTTAAAGGGACTTATAATATCTTCTGGTGGATTTAATTGATCCATGTTACGATATTTATCAATTGTTCCATTTATTAAGTCTAGTATTTCTTGACCATGAATCTTGCCTTCAAGGTCCTTATGTATCAGCTTATTCCACAACTTTGTATAAAAAGATCGTTGTAAGCATGGGAACCCTTTAGAAGTATTATTAACTTCTACGACCCATTTCATAATCCAGGAGATTGAAATTTCTTTAAAGAAATACATCAAAGACATTCCTTCAAAAAAGATATTATCTTACTCTAAACTTAGAAGTTTAGGGGATATGTCCACCCATTCATAATATAATTTCTTGTATGGTTCTGGTAGAATTTTTATTGAGGGACCATATAAAGTCCACCATTTGCAAAACTAATTTGGAATTGGTTGGTTGAAAACATGGGAATAGATCTTTATGAACCATGAATGCTTTCGATTAGCGTTCTCATTTAACAATGCTTTATTAAAGTTGTCCACATAATCCTAGTAGTTATATTTTACTGTGCTTTTTTGCTCCGAATGGATATAATCCATTTCCTTTAATGGGCTCATTCCCCATTCTTCTGGAGTTAAAATCTTTTTTATGATAATCTTTGAAAAGTTATAAACTTTTCTTGTATTAGCAGGGTAAAAATACTTAAACTCACCCGATCCTATTGCTGAGAGTATCATGTCATAATGCATCCTGTATTTGTAAGCAATTGTTGTATATATAACAAACTAAATCTAGATATCTGGACATCAATTGCCATGGGTCATTTTTCCATCGTAGATCACTATATTCTAAGAGAAGTATAACTTCTTTTTTATCATTTTGGTCAAACACTTCTGTGCTTTCTTCATCCACAAGAATCGTGGAATAAGTTGGAGGATTATTATCCTTAGCCTGCTTGGATTGCATAAAATCCAAAAATTCCTTATACTTAGGATGGTTTGTATTAAAACCACTTGTGGGAGCACTATTTGCTGCTACCAACGTCTTGTTTCCCATTTTAGCAAGGATATGACATGCTCTTCCTGTTCATGTTCTTCCTCTGCCCCTCCTTGAAGGCGGCGAACATGAAGGTCTCATCCTGAAAAATAAGAAAAGGAGATTAGATTAAGTATTCTCTTGTGAGAAAATCGGGAAGACTATTATCAACGCCCTTTTTATACTGTATTTCGAAATCAAATGGTGCCAATAAGGCTTGCCATCTTGCAAACATTTGTTTAGAAACATCATGTTTACAATCCTTATTAAACATAAATATAGCCGCTTGGCAATCAGTTTTTATTAAAAACTTCTGGTTGTAAAGGTCTCCTTGGAACTTAAGATCACTCTTTACTATAGCCAAAATTTATTTCACTATAGTGGCGTAATTTTTCTGGGCATTATTCCATTTACCCGAGTAAAACTGAATAATATAATGACGTTTATTATTCGAACAATATTGTGTCAGGATACCACCATATCCGATGTCTGACGCGTCTGTCTCAACCGTATTTTCCCAATTTGGGTTAGCCAAAGTAAGACATGGAAGATTTTTAACCTTCGTCTTAATCCTTTTAACAACTTCAGTATGATCATCCGACCAAGCTTTAGGATTATTTTTTAACCTGTCATATAAAATAGCAGTATACTTGGCTAAATCCTTTATAAAAGGAGCAACATAATTAAGACTACCAAGAAACCTTTGTAACTGAGTCTTATCAGTAATAATATCAAGGAATTTAGATGCAAATTCAATACTTCTATTAATAGGGCAGATACTACCCCTTTCAATATTATGACCCAAAAATCTGACACTTGTTTGAAATAAAGCCATTTTGGGACTGGATATTACCAAACCGTTCTGAATAATAATTTTTTAAAATAGATCAAGATGTTTAAAATGAGTTTCCAAATTTTTGGAAAATACTAGAATATCATCTATGTAGACTATGATGAAATTGCTATAAGGCATAAAAATATCATTCATAATTTTTTTGAAATTCGGATGGAGCATTTTTCAAACCAAATGGCATCACGTTCCATTCACATTGACCCATAGGGACATTAAAAACCGTTTTAAATCTGTTGGACTCAGCTATTTGAATCTGCCAATAACCTGATTTTAAATCAAACTTTGAAAATATAATAGCATCATAGACTCTATCCAATAAATCTTTTTTATTAGGTATAGGGTACCTAATCCATTTCAAAGCCTTGTTAAGAGGTTTATAATTTATTACCAGCATGGGTGCACCTCTCCCTCGTTCAGCGTGTTTATTAACATAAAAAATTGTACAAGACCATGGAGATTTAGAATGCCTTATAAAACCTTTCTGAAGAAAGGAATTAATTTCTTTTTTGCATAACTCCAGATAATCAGAATTCATCTGGCAAGGTCTTGGTTTTGTAGGAATATTATCCTCAATAAAGTTATCCTCATATGGGAGGCTAACTATATGTTTTTTCCTATTCCAAAGAGCATTTGGATGATCTCCACATATATCAAGGGAGAACTGATTTTGTAGAATAGCAATCTTGTCCTGTAATTTAGGATTTTGAAGAATATTATCAACCTCTATACTATTAATCTCTCCTTTTACAAAACTGACTTGATTATTTTTCAAAATGATTTCGAAGTTAATTCATTTATCATTCGCGTAAAAGGTTTGGTAATGAATTCTAATATAAAAGGTTTTTCATTCCAAGTACCAATAATTTTTTAATTATCCCAATAAGTGAGAGGAAAAATATCATTGATAAAGGGTACTCCCAAAATAATCAGGTTAGTGATATCCTTTACTAAAACAAAGCTTTGAGGAATACATCGTTTCCCTTTGCAAATAAAAGCTTTAGGCAATTTAGATCCAATACCCATTTTACTGCCATTTGCTGACCTAAGGCTATGGATAGTTTTATGAAAATACCTAGAAGGAATAAGTCCTTCTTGAATACAATTCAAATCAGCAGCACTATCAATAAGAGCAATAAATTCTTTTTTATAGTTATAATCTATAAGAAGAGTAATTTTAGTATAAAACTTTTGGGAAGTAAATGCTTTTAAGCTTTGTAAAAAATCTCCTTTATTATTCCCAAAATTAAGATTTTTAAGAAAATCTAGGTTATTACTTTCTCCTTCAAAAGAAGATGAAGATCCTGAGTTATCACTCAATTCTTTCCGACTTTCGATATTATCAAGTCTTACTTCTATAATGACATTCTTTTCTTTTAGACGAAGAATGTCTTCTTTGAGATTATTAATCTCTTGTTTCAAATCGCTAATAGTATTAGGAGAACTTATAAGTTTTATTATTTCTAACAGAAGATTCTTAACTTCTGTCATGGTGTAAGAACCTTCTTTGGTAGGAATTTCCTCCGTAATATGGGTTTGGGGAGTGGAAGGAGTATTACTAATTTTATCAATAATCTGAGCTCTTATTTCCCGATCTTTCACAGTTTGTAAGAGCTCTATGACTTTGTCATTATCAATGACATTGATACTCAATTCTTTAAATTGGGAATAGATCTTATAAAGATCATCTTCATCTCCTTTCTTGTCACACTTTAATCCTTGTTGGAAAGGTAAGCAATCAACTTCTGAAGACATATAATCTTCTTGGTGAACAACTTTGAGATCTTCACTAGTAGAGGATTCCTCCTGACTGCTATATCCTGTATCTAATTTTCCTGAATCAGAGTTAAGCATTATCTTGTAAAGAGAATCCTTAAGATTATCCTCTATGTCAAGGCTTTTGATCTTTTCTTTGACTCTACAATCTCTTGCATAATGGCCAAATCTTCCACATTTGTGGCAAGTATCTGACTTATCATATTTGTGTTTAGACTTATAAAATCTTTTTTCGCCTTTTCTTTCTTCAGCTCTTCTTTCTTTCCTGGAAATCCTCTTTTTCTTCCATTCTCTATAATCATTTTTGGAAGATTTGTTCTTAGAAGAATGTTTCTCCTTCTTATCTTTAGAAGTAGTCTTTGGTATATTTAAAGCAAATTGCTCACAAAATTCTCCTAATTGTTGTCTTTCATTAAGACGATGTCTTTTGATTTGTTGATTCAACTTAATTTCATTGCACAAAGAAAGTACTTCTTGTACACAAGCACTTAAAAGTTTTCCATAAGTATAATCATCAAAGTTAATACTATGTCCTTCTCCTCTTAGAGTTTTCCTAACTCTTTCTGCGAAAAGGGCTGGCAAACCATCGATAAACTTGGATTTCCAATGAGTGCTATTACACTCTGGCAGCTCCATAACTCTGCTAAGGAAGACATCTTTATAAAATCTAAAATATTTAAGAGTCCTGCATCTAAGATTTTGGAGCAAAGTTCTTATGGTCTCACTATTATCTGGCCATCTTCCTGAGAAATGTTTTATAATATTAAGAACAAGAGTATAAACCGCGTTTTGGGTAAAATTCTGTTCTCCTTCCTATTTAACTGCTTGAAGAATTTTATCCCTTTGCTCTTGGTTGAGATAGTTATCCCACCATCCTTTTAATTGACCAGTAAAACCTGTTGTTATCATATCATCAATAGTTTTATCACTATTCTTGTTAGTTTTACATATAGTATGGTACAAGAGCATTCTATGTACGGTTGTATAAATTTGTCTATATGTATAACCATCTATATTCCATTCATAGATTTCTTTCCCATTATAACTATTAGTTATAATATGTTCATGTTCTTCCAAGAGCACTGGGCAGTAGGTCTAAGATAGTAGTACATCCTTTGGACCAACTTTCTTGCATACTTTTCTGAGCTTTTATTAATACTATCAAAACATTCTCAGCCATGACTACTTTCTCCCTCTGAAAAGTTATCAACCTTTAAAGGCTTTAGATTATTGCCTTTAAATTTCTTTTCCAAAAAATCCTCCAGATCTGAAAAGTCTTTCAACTTGAAGTCGCCGATTTCTGGGGGAGGTTGGATACTGGTATGAGTCACTTTCTCTTTTCATTTGGAATTGGAACCGAGTCTAGTAAGTAGTTTATCCATTTTATTAGGAATAGAAGCAATATGATCTCCTAATATGCTCATATAAATATTTGCATAATTATGCTGCTTAATCATAACATTAATATGTTGTGTAGTAACTAAAGCAGTATTATCTTCAAATAATTTTGAAAAAGCATTAAAATAAATTGTCTTATCATCCTTATTAATTTGAAAAGATTGTAATGGGGGAAAGACTAACTTAGTAATTTCCCCGTTACTTAATGTAAAATCTCTTTCTATCATAGAGATGTAATTATGAACATGCTTACTCATAAACCACAGGACAAAAGCAATAAGAACATTTTGTTCTGATTCAATAAGATCTTTATAAAATTCTTCCTGAAAACCAATATGTTCTTCTTTATTAAAATTTTTAAAGAACCATTTTCGGAAAGGTTTCCATCTAGATTTCTAAAATTCTTTAGAAATGTTTTCTCTTGTCGGTGAACCCGGGCTAAAATCAATTTGGTTTTCAGTCATCATAAAATCAGCTTATGTAGAAATTCCATCTGGAAAATTTATTTCAGATTCAGTTATATCTAAATCCGAGCTAGGCCTGAGAATAGGTCTAGCAATATTATCTCTATCAATTTTTATATTATCGCATCTATAATTTTCTCTAATCTGAGAAGTAGATGCTCTAGAAGGAACCTAGACAATATAATGAACAAGAGCTATATAAGATGAATCAGAAAGAGAAAGTCTAGAAGACATGCTATGATAATCATTTTTATTATAAACAGATAGAGAATCAAAAATATTATTTTTTACAGTTCCATCATTAAATTGTTCAATTTCTAAAACTTCATCATTAATATTAGTTTTTGGTTGGGCAGCACCCTCAATAACTCACTCTTGTGGAAAATCAATCTCTTCCCACCTGATAGGTCTTCGAGTTGACAACCTTTGATTTACCAAAATTAGTTTGTATAAGAATAGTTTCATTTTTAAAGTCAATCATCTTACACATAGGATTCAGAGTATGTAAGAGTTTATAATGAATTCTATAGCATATGCAAACAACTTTAGTACCAGGCATATAATCATAACCATGAAGTTTAACATTAAGCATAAGAGAACTTAATGAATTCTCGTCTTGCAATGAAATCTGCAAATTAGGATAAGCATTAAAATAAACTGGTCCATAAGCTAGACTAGTTTGTATAGTTCCTATAAGGGATTTCTTCCAACTATGATTTCTACCATCTCTTAGAGCTGTTATAAAGCTTTCTGGTAGACCTCTCAAAGTTAGGGGCTTAAATGCCACCTTGACCAAGCCAATATGCATAAACCTATAAATATCCCTATAAGGGGCCAAATCATTTTCAGATAATAATCTAAAAGTCTAATGATCGATATCAATAATAATAATTTCTTCAGTTGTTTTAACCACTTGTTTGAGACCAAGTTTCTCAAAGGTTCCCATCTGATATATAATCCTGGGAGGTATTTTAGGAATTGTCCACTTATTAAGTAGAGCTAAATATTGTGGTATATCAAATTCTTCTTTTCTACTGTTTTTAACAGTAGATCTTCCCTTTATGATATTCATAAATAAACATTGTGTTGAACTATACCACATATAGTTACTAAAAGTCCATGGCTCTGATACCATATTTCTAACGGATCGTTCAGTTCTACTCAAGGGGCCTTTACAAACATAAGTAATCCTATAAACATTTAATGAAAGCTTCTACTAACCGAGTCCGCCCTACACGCCCACCTGGCTAACGGGTAATCCAACGAATTCCTTCGACAGCCTTTCATTAACCTGCCTGGGTTACTTATTCTCGACCTTAGTATTACTGTTCAAATTGTCTTAATAATAGACACCAATGCCATTACTTATAGTAACCTAGTATGTTATAGTAAAACACAAATAGTTTAGCCTATCATTTAGGCTAAGTACATAAAGGAACTCAAAATAAAAATAGTACCTGGCGAACTCCACACAAGTTGCTGTACAACCAAGTTGAAAGTTTTTTTATTCAAACTGGCAAAATTTTACTAAAGAAATACTAGAGAGATAGAGAGAGAGGGGGTTCTAAAACCTGCCTCCTAACATCAACTAGTTCCTATTTATATAGAGGTCTAAGGAATCAGAAAATAAAGATTACAATGGCTCACACACTTTACATTGGCCAATAATAAAGATATAAGACCAACAACAAGTTGTGGCCTCTCCACTACAATATAATAATAAAGAGACAAGGCCGACAACTAGGCGTGGCCCCTTTAGTACAAAATATGGCCGACATATCATTTCGGCTACCTTTATTAAATTTGTTTGGCTTATTACCCCAATTATTTAATTTGTGGGGCCTTCAATTTATATCTTTTCTTTTCCCTTGCAGGTGGCTTTGTTGAAAGATTCTTTCACTTGCTCTTGGAATTTTTTGAGAAGAGCATCAATGTTGATTTCTTCATTGCTGGCATCACTCTAGGCTTCTCCCGCCATACATGATTCATCATCATTGTTGGTGTGTCTTATTGATTCCATGGAGATATCATCTCTAATATCTATATCGAGATTTTTTATTAGATCTCTTTTGACTTCTTCCATGTACATGGCAATTGCCTCTGATTTTAATATTATTCCCTTTTTCATATGAATTATCCTTGTAATTATTTTAAAGGGACTTTTAATGTCTTCTGGTGGATTTAATTGATCCGTGTTATGATATTTATCAATTGTTCCATTATTAAGTCTAGTATTTCTTGACCATGAATCTTGCCTTCAAGGTCCTTATGTATCAGCTTGTTCCAGAACTTTGTATAAAAAGTTTGTTGTAAGCATGGGAACCCTTCATAAGTATTATTAACTTTTGTGGCCCATTTCATAGTCCATGGGATTGAGAATTCTATAAAGAAATACATCAAAGACATTCCTTCAAAAAAGATATTATCTTGCTCTAAACTTAGAAGTTTAGGGGATATGTCCACTCATTCAGAATATAATTTCTTGTATGGTTCTGATAGAATTTTTATCGAGGGACCATATAAAGTCCACCATTTGCAAAACCAATTTGGAATTTGTTGGTTGAAAACATGGGAACAGATCTTTATGAACCATGAATGCTTTCGATTAGCATTCTCATTTAACAATGCTTTATTAAAGTTGTCCACATAATCCTAGTAGTTATATTTTACTGTGATTTTTTGCTCCGGATGGATATAATCCATTTCCTTTAATGGGCTCATTCCCCATTCTTCGGGAGTTAAAATATATTTTATGATAATATTTGAAAAGTTATAAAGTTTTCCTGTATTAGCCGAGTAAAAATGTTGAAGTTCACCCGATCCTATTGCTGAGAGTATCATTTCATAATGTATCCTGTATTTGTAAGCAGTTGTCGTATAACAAGTTGAATCCAGATATCTGGACATCAATTGCCAAGGGTCATTTTTCCATCGTAAATCACTATATTCTATGAGAAGTATAACTTCTTTTTTATCATTTTGGTCAAACACTTCTGTGCTTTCTTCATCCACAAGAATAGTGGAATAAGTTGGAGGAGTATTATCCTTAGCCTGGTTGGATTGCATAAGATCAAAAACTTCCTTATACATAGGATGGTCTGTATTAAGACCACTTATGGAAGAACTATTTGATGCTACCAACGTCTTGTTTCCCATTTGAGCAAGGATATGACCTTCTATTCCTGCTTCAGTTCTTCCTCTGCCCCTCCTTGAAGGCAGCAGCCATGAAGGTCTCATCCTGAAAAATAAGAAAAGGAGATTAGATTAAGTATTCTCTTGTGAGAAAATTGGGAAGACTAATATGAACTCCCTTTTTATATTATATTTCAAAATCAAATACAATTCCTATAATGATGAAGTTTGAGAAATTGAACAATTTAATGATGGAACTGTAAAAATTAAATTTTCTGATTCTCTAGTTGTTTATAATAAAAATGATTATCATAGCATGTCTTCTAGACTTTCTCGTTCTGATTCATCTTATATATCTCATGTTGATTGTATTGTCCAGGTTTCTTCTAGAGCATCTACTTCTCAGATTAGAGAAAATTATAGATGCGATAATATAAAAATTGATAGAGATAATATTGCTAGACCTATTCCCAGGCCTAGCTCAGATTTAGATATTACTGAATTTGAAATAAATTTTCCAGATGGAATTTCTACAAAAGCTGGTTTTATGATGACTGAAAACCAAACTGATTTTAGCCCGGGTTCACTGGCAAAAGAAAAGATTTCTAAAGAATTTCAGAAATCTAGATGGAAATCTTTCCGAAAATGGTTCTTTAAAAATTTTAATAAAGAAGAACATATTGGTTTTCAGGAAGAATTTTATAAAGATCTTATTGAATCAGAACAAAATGTTCTTATTGATCTTGTCCCGTGGTTTATGAGTAAGGATGTTCATAATTACATCTCTATGATAGAAAGAGATTTTATGTTAAGTAACGGGGAAATTACTCAGTCAGTCTTTCCCCCATTACAATCTTTTCAAATTAATAAGGATGATAAGACAGTTTATTTTAATGTTTTTTCAAAATTATTTGAAGATAATACTGCTTAGTTACTACACAACATATTAATGTTATGATTAAGCAGCATATTTATGCAAATATTTATATGAGCATATTAGGAGAGCATATTGCTTCTATTCATGATAAAGTGGATAAACTACTTACTAGACTCGGTTCCAATTCTAAAGGAAAAGAGAAAGTGGCTCATATCAGTATCCAACCTCCCATAGAAATCGGTGACTTCAAGTTGAAAGACTTCTCAGATCTGGAGGATTTTTTGGAAAATAAATTTAAAGGCAGTAATCTAAAGCCTTTAAAGGTTGATAACCTTTTAGAGGGAGAAAGCAATCATAAAAGAGAATTCTATAAAGAAATACATCAAAGTAATTCCTTCAAAAAAGATATTATCTTGCTCTAAACTTAGAAGTTTAGGGGATATGTCTACCCATTCAGAATATAATTTCTTGTATTGTTCTGGTAGAATTTTTATCGAGGGACCATAGAAAGTCCACCATTTGCAAAATTAATTTGGAATCTCTTTGTTTGAAAACATGGGAACAGATCTTTATGAACCATGAATGCTTTCGATTAGCATTCTCATATAACAATGCTTTATTAAAGCTATCCACATAAGCCCAATAGTTATATTTTACTGCAATTTTTTGCTTCGGATGGATATAATCCCTTTCCTTTAATGGGCTCATTCCCCATTCTTCTGGAGTTAAAATCTTTTTTATGATAATCTTTGAAAAGTTATAAATTTTTCTTGTATTAGCAGGGTAAAAATGTTGAAATTCACCCAATCTTGTTGCTGAGAGTATCATCTCATAATGCATCTTGTATTTGTAAGCATGTGAACCCTTTAGAAGTATTAATTGTTCTCCCTTGATATCTGTGGAGGTCATCCAAATGCTTTTTGGAATAGGAAAAATATGTAGTTAGACTCCCATATGAGGATAAATTTATTGAGGATAATATTCCTACAAAACCAAGACCTTGCCAGATGAATTCTGATTATCTTGAGTTATGCAAAAAATAAATTAATTCCTTGCTTCAGAAAGGCCTTATAAGGCATTGTGAATCTCCATGGTCTTGTACAACTTTTTATGTTAATAAACACGCTGAACAAGAGAGAGGTACACCCAGGCAGGTAATAAATTATAAACCTCTTAACAAGGCTTTGAAATGGATTAGGTACCCTATCCCTAATAAAAAAGATTTATTAGATAGAGTCTATGATGCTATTATATTTTCAAAGTTTGATTAAAAATCAGGTTATTGGCAGATTCAAATGGCTGAGTTTGACAGATTTAAAATGGGTTTTAATGTCCCTATGGGTCAATATGAATGGAACGTGATACCATTTGGTTTGAAAAATGCTCCATCCGAATTTCAAAAAATTATGAATGATATTTTCATGCCTTATAGCAATTTCATCATAACATAGATGATATTCTAGTATTTTTCCAAAAATGTGGAAACTCATTTTAAACATCTTGATCTATTTAAAAAATTACTATTCAAAACGGTTTGGTAATATCCAGTCCCAAAATGGCTTTATTTCAAATAAGTGTCAGATTTTTGGGTCATAATATTGAAAAAGGTAATATCAGCTCTATTGTCATGCCCCGAACTACCCCCGAGACGCGGACACGGGACCTAGGACCATAAATGATCCCAAGCTAACTCTGCCGGCAGGATCACTAGCGTACTAAAGAAAATAAACTGATGTGGAAGCTAAATCATAAATAAAATGAAAAGATGGGGAATATCCATACACTATAACTGAGATAAATGAAAACTGATGAGTTTAATACAAAGAAGATATTAACTCAATTCTAAGTTGAATCTAACTATGTCTGAGAATAGCGTCTAACTGACTAGAAATGTTGGGACAGGCCCCAGCTAAGTCTAGCAAAACTGAAACTAAAGGACTAAAAATACTGAAAAGAAACTCATGACTATTGTTCTCGGAGAATGAGAACTCACCACTGATTCTGCTGAACTGGAGATCGGGAACCGATCTAAGTGAGATTTGGAGGCTGAGAACCTGAACCTACATCACGAGAAGATGTAGCGTGGAGTATGCGTCAGTACTTGAAAAGTACTGAGCATGCATGATAGAATAAAGCTGAAATAAAATATAACTGAACAAACCAAATAAGCATGATATAATCTGAACATGATATAGATACCAAATACTGAGCTAACTGAATGAAATGACCAATATATAACATGCTGAGACTGAATACTGAACATACTGATACATGGTCAATGCAATAGAATCTGACTGAACTGTGGGAGCTACTAATAACCGATAATAAAACCATGTCAGCTAAATGTGGAGTCCGATGTATACGCCCCATCGAGGGGACTCAATATACCTTGCCAGAGATATAGAGGCATGCTGGTGTGATGAGACTTATAATCTACGTGGCTAGTAGTTTTGGTACTATTTGGGTACGCAGAACCCTAGTCCAACTCGGTATTATGCTACTCCCAATAGAATAAGTGATTAACACATTATGATTAAATTTCTATAAGTTACTAGATAGCTCAAACTGAACATGCAAATTGAGTATGCAACAATTAAACTGATATTGATGTATTAATAATTGAGGCATGTATAACGGAATAACTGAAATATCTGACCTAGCATGTGTAATTCAAGAACTAAAGAAATACATAGCTAGGGTTCTAGAATTCATGCAATAAACTTAATATTAAAATACTAATCTGATTTGGATCATTCTAACAACTAAGAACCCAATAATTGTAACATTCAAGAAACCCTAGGTCTAGTCATAGTAAGGGAATCAAGAAACTGACTGAAAACTAGGGACCTAATGGGTGAAAGGAACCCATTAGTGAAATCCCACATACCTGGTGACGAATTCCATGGAGAAATCTTTAGATTTCTGGGCTGGAACTGGAGGAAACTTGTTGCGTTCTTGAACTTAGGGTTGGTCGTCTCTTTCTCTCCTTTTGCTTTTAATTTTCTAAGTTTTGATTAAAGATCTGACTTGGGTAAGAATCTTCATGTACCTTAAGTTGTCTAGAAGCATAAGCTATAACCGTACCTCACTGCATCAACACACAACGAAGGCGGACCCAGGATGCATCACAATAGATCACATAATCATCTGAACCCTCTTGTAGAGTCAAGACAAGAGTTGTAGTCAACCTAGTTTTTAATTCTGCGAAGCTTTTCTCACAATCATCTGACCATCGAAACTTGACCATCTTTTGAGTCAACCTAGTCAATGGTGAGGCTATGGATGAAAATCCTTCCATGAACCATCTCTAATAGACTGCTAGACCCAAGAAAATTCTGATATTTGTAGAAGAGCTAGGTCTGGGCCATTGTTTCACTTCTTCTATCTTCTGGGAATCTACTTGAATTCCTTCACTAGACACAATATGCCCAAGGAAGGCAACTCATTGTAACTAAACCTCACACTTGTTAAATTTTGCAAATAACTGGTGATCTTTGAGAGTTTGCAGAACAACTCTCAAATGACTCGCATGTTCTTCCTCATTCCTGGAGTAAATGAGGATATCATCAATAAAGACGATAACGGACAAGTCCAAGTACTGCTTGAACACTCTATTCATCAAATCCATGAAAGCTGAAGGAACATTGGTTAGTCCAAATGACATGACTACAAATTCATAATGACCATACCGAGTTCTAAAGGCTGTCTTCAGAATGTCACTATCTCTGACTTTAAGCTGATGATAACCCGATATGAGGTCTATCTTTGAGAAATGACTAGCACCCTGAAGTTGGTCAAACAAGTCATCAATCTTGGGGATGGGATACTTATTCTTGATTGTGACCTTGTCCAATAGCCTATAGTCAATGCACATTCTGAGAGAACCATCTTTCTTCTTTACAAACAACACTGGTGCACCCCATGGTGAAATACTAGGTCTCATGAAGCCCTTATGTAGAAGGTCTTTCAACTGCTCTTTCAATTCCTTAAACTCAACTGGAGCCATTCTGTAAGGAGGAATAGAGATAGGCTGGATATCTAGAAGGAGATCAATTCCAAAGTCGATTTCACTATCGGGAGGGACTCCAGTAAGATCTTCTGGAAACACTTTTGGAAACTCATTAACCACTGGAACTGCCTCAAAAGTTGGGGATTCAGAGCTTTAATCCTTAACCCGAACTAGATGATAGAGATAACCCTTAGCGATTATTTTTCTGTCCTTAAGGTAAGAAATGAATCGACCCATAGGCGCTAAGCTACTACCCTTCCATTCTAAGATTGGTTCGTCTAGAAACTGAAAACGAACAATCATAGTTCTACAATCGACTGAGGCATAACAGGAATATAACCAATTCATGCCTAGAATGACATCGAAGTCTACCATTTCTAACTCTACAATATCTGCTAAGGTGCCTCTTTGAGAGACTGTGACAGGGAAATTTTTGTATACCCGTCTAGCTATAATTGGGTCACTGACTGGAGTAGAGACTGAAAAGGGTTCTGAGAGAGTTTCTGGACTAACACTAAGCATGGCTGCTATGAAAGGAGTAACAAAAGAAAGAGTAGCCCCTGGATCTAACAATGCATAAACGTCAAGATCAAAGACTCTTAATGTACTAGTGACTACATCAGGAGAATCTTCCTGATCTTGGTGAGCCTGAAGAGCATAAAACCTGTTTTGGCGCTGTCTGCCACCTGTACCAGATTAGTTACCCTGCTGAGTCGGGCGACCTGCTGGTGCTGCTGAAGTAGACTGAGCTCTACCATTACTGCCTCCTTGACCCTGTCTAGAAGGACAATCCCTCAACCTGTGACCAGACTGACCACACCCAAAGCATTATTATTTTCCTGTAAGACACTCGCTCGGATGGTTCTTACCACACTTAGAGCAAGTTGGGTAGGTTTGGTGCCTTAAATACTACCTTGAGACTTAGAGCCTGATGCTCCACCTTTCTGATTATTCTAGAACTTGGAGGATGGAACATTGGCGGATGAAGGTGCTGGAGTCGAAGACTTCTGCTTTAATTGTGAGCGATTTCCACCACCCGATTTCTGTTGGGAATACTCATAGTTGCCTGTTCTTGCTTTCTTACTATCCTTAGCTTGTTCCCTAAGATTATCACCCTCAACCTGCTGAGCATGAGTCATGAGCTTATAGATGTTCATGTCTCCCAACAACATAGCATTCCTGCACTCTGTCTTCACCAAGTCCGACACTCCATACAGAAACTTATTCATCTGAGCCCTGAAATCAGCAACCATGTGAGGAGCATGCCTAGAGAGTTGGTTCAACTTGAGCCCATACTCTTGGACCGCCATGTTACCCTGCCTTAAGTTCATAAATTATTGGGACTTTGCTTCTCTCAACTCTATGGGCAAAAACTTGTCCAAAAAGGTTTCGCTGAAACAATCCCAAGTAATAGGAGTTGCATCTGTACCCCTGTTCTCCTTTCACGGAGTATACCAGATATGAGCTACATCTTTCAGTTGGTAAGATGCTAACTCAACCCAATCATTCCCAGTTACCTACATCACTTCAAAGATCCTTTTGACCTCATCAATGAAGTTTTGGGAATCTTCTGCAACTTGCGATCCTAAAAACTCTGGCAGATTCATCCTAACAAAGTCTCGCACTCTAGCTGCGCTGACCCAACATTGGCATTTGCCTGAACTGGAACCCGCTGATTGTTCTGGTTGGCCACACTCTAAGCAAACATCTGAATGGCGTTCTTGAATTTGGCATTAGAAACTTCCTGATCTGGGACTGGAGGAGCTGCGTTTGCATTCCTGGCATTTGCTCTACGGAGAGGCATGATCGCTGAAATGTAGAACATCGACTTAGAATAGAATTAGATCATACCTTACGCACGATAAGAGTAACAACAAAATGAAGATTCTTCCTAAAACACTTCGTAGCCTCATGGTCATTAGATGTGGTGCACTTCACACCCATGAAAAGGACTCTACTTAGTGTGGCTTTTCAGACATCCTAGGACACTTAAACCTAGTGCTCTGATACTAAGTTTTGTCACACCCCGAACTACCCACGAGACGCGGACATGGGACCTAGGACCACAAGTGATCCCAAGCTAACCCTGCTGGCATGATCACTATCATACTAAAGAAAATAAATTGATGCGGAAGCTAAATAATAAATAAAATGAAAAGATGGGGAATACTGATGAGTCCTCAAATTGGACTCATTTAGGGCCTTATTTTAATAGAATTAGTGTCCTCAAATGCCTCTTTTATCCCAATATCTGATAAAAACCCTTACATTTCAGGTATTTGAAGATTTAAGGAAAGAATGGGCACTATGTCGCAAAAAGGAACAATAAGGGTGAAAAGAGTGAAGAAATGGATGTCTGAGCATTGCCAAGTCCACTTGGTGAATCGCCAAAGAGCCTTACTCCGCCTTTTATTCCAGTGCGTTGAGCCCTAAAGGAAGAGGATCAAATCGATGGTGAAAAGGAGCAGTCGGCGTGTCGGCGAATAGTTCCGTGAAGTAGTACTATACCGCCCAATGGTCCATAACGCAAAGATGTTGTAGGCAAGAAAAGAAGGCGATAAACCAAACGGTGGGCGAATCACCGAGTTGATCGGCGATTCCCACTAACCTCACCGAATGGTCCACTGCAGCATTAATTTGAACACTATAAATACTAGCCTTATGTTAGTTTTAATTAAAAAAAAGCTTCATTAGAATACTCATAATTAGATATTTTATTTTGTAACTCTTATTTTCTCTCAAATTTGAAAGGATTTTTGAAGACTTGAAGAAGAAAGGGTTTCATATTCCCCAACTTGGAAATGGGTCTCCTTGATTCTTCTTTCTTTACCTAAATCAAGACTTATTTCTCTATACCCATTTTATTTCAACATCATAAGGTATAATTTTCTATTTCTTGATGTGTGGCTAAAACACCCCATTCTTGGGGTGTGATTTAGCAAATATGAGTTAAGATTGTTGTTGGGTCTTGCTTGTTGATAGCTTAAATGTAGTTTAATGGTGATTTCACCTAGTGGTTGTGGTTTAATTTAATGGGTTTGTAGTTGCAAATATAAAGCCACCCATGTGTTTTCGGCTTGCGAGAGAGAGAGGTCGCGAAAGCAAGACCACTAGACTGATGGCCTAAGGAATGGGTCGACATGAGGTTCAGCCCGAGAGGGTGAGCCCTAGTCCCATATCCAAACACTCAGCTCGAGAGAGTGAGTGGGGTAAGGCGTAGGCTGGTCTTCATGTGGCAAGTGGGTGTCCGAGAGGAACCCATTTGAAACGGGGTAACTTGTTTGAGTGAGAATTTATTTCCACTTAAAGATTAGCCTAGTCACCATTAATCTACAGATTTTCTAACTAAAGCTTGTACCCAACAATCTAGATTAGCTTGTATTCCGATCACATCCCAAGAATTTCCCCTCATACTTGATTTTCCTTATATTTTACTATTTTTATTTGATTTTGTGACAAAAACCCCAAATCGATAGTTGACACTTTCGTGTCACCCCCATTGATTTATAATGTATTTATTCGTAAATCTCTTTAGCTATGACTAATTAGGATGAAATTCTAGTTCCCTACAAATTCTCAAAACCGCTCCCTTGAGACAGGACCCCAACCCTCGGTTGGGTTACTATATTATCGACGATCATAGACACTCAAACTGTAGTTAGTGTCATTGTCACGATAAGCATCAAAATGGTGCTGCTGCCGGGGAGTGTTGTTACTTGATAATTTGTAGTTTAGTGGAACTCTTGTTCATTTTAGTTATAGTTTACTTAATTTTTAGTTTTGTTTTGCTTGTGTGTGTTGCAACAGGAGAGATGAGTGCGAATGGTAACTATGGGTTCCGAATGGACCAGGTGTTGACTTCTCTCTATTCTGAGCTGGAAGAGGGGTGGCCTTATGTAAATGAGGCAAACCCTACTACTGGAACTTAAATGGGGACTTGCGTCGTGCCACGACGTTAACTAAGGCGCTGCTTGGGAGGCAACCCAAGAACCCTTTTTATTGCTTTAATTTTCTTTTGGTAAATAATGGTGTGTTGATTGTGCAGGTTTAAGTGTGGAAAGTGTTTGAAATAGTGCAGGATTGGCGAGCAAATGGTCCCGTCAGTGCATCGCCGAAGAGGTCGGTGTGCCCGACTTGATTCACCGTTTGGCTCAACACAATTTCAACTTGGAGCCTGTAAAACTTTGCGGGACAAATGACCACTCGGCGAATCGCCGAGTGGGTTGGCAAGGTTGACTAACATCTCCGAATGAGCGAGAATTGGACGATTTTAATGCCAAAGGTTTAAAAGTTTCAAATTCCTTCACCTTCCCTCACTTTCGAACTTCACAAACTCGCACCTATTTAGTATTTTCATTATTTTTGCATTCCATAAGTATTTTAGTTGTTGATTTGTTCTCGAAATTGGGATTACTTTGCCGCCTAACATTTCAATCTTATCTTTATCGGCATCAAGGGTTGATTTTTTGGACCCCGAGTTTAATTTTGAGAAATTGTACGCTTATGCAAATGATCTTATCGTATTGACGTGTGCTGGGTCTCTCTGATAGGATTAGAATGTTTGAATGCCTATTTTTAATGTGATAATCTTGCCCATAATGTTTTCATTGTTAAAATCCCATATTTTTGTGCCTTAAAACCGGTTAAATCTTGTGGGGTTGTGCATGCATGTTGTTGATTCTAGCAGGGAGAAGTCTGAGTATCCCGAGATATGGTAAAGAACAATATTGTCATGCGACCCCAGAAAAGCACGGGATATCACAATAAATGAAGGAGGTCAAATCCTCCCAAGAAAGGAAGACAAGAACCTCCATCTGGAAATAAAGGCAAGGGCAAGAGGCCAATTTCTGACAGGGAGACTACTCCCCTAGGCCCCTATATTCCTTCATGGGCCCAGGGATTCTATGCAGCTATGCAGGCCTTGTTGGCGGATACACCCTTAGCAGATCCTAGTGGGTCTGGTACTCTTGTTTCTTCTAAGGCGACTCCGGGTACTGAGACCCAAGACCAGAGTGATGCACCGGGCACTGATGCCCAGACAGATGGAGCGACTGTGTAGACAGGACCCCCTCTTTACCTTCCTCTCTGTCTTACTTTATTTCACTTTTGGATACTTTCATTTGCATTTGAGGGCAAATATTTTTTTGTGGTGGGGTGAGGCTCATCTTTCTATTGTTTTGAATGTTGTTTTGCATATACAATTGGGTTGCTTCTATTTTAACTGTTTTTTTTTATTAAAAAAAAACTGCTTGTGCGATTGTTTGAGCTTATGGCTCCCTTTTGGTTTAATTGCAAAATAATTTTGACCCTTCTGAAAAAATTTCAATTTTCGAAAATTTTCGCCATCTCTTGTGTTGAAAGTGGTTGTTCTCTTGCAAATTTAAGTCTCGGTTTCGATCAATACCGATGACTTAAATAGTGATTTCAATCAAACAAACATGAATGTGTGGCTACGACAAGACCAAATGAAGTTGCATAGGCAATATGTGAACTTTTTGTATCTCATTGTGATTAGCCATGTATCGAATTGATTCTCTTGTAATGACCGTTGCACACTACCGAAAGTATGGATTCTTGTTTGACTTTAGTATCGATGCCTTGTGTGATGAGCTTACTTTGAACCATGCATGAATAAACCTAGAATTTTCCCCGTTAGTCTGATTGATTTAGTAAGGTATGCTCTTGAAATGATCTTAGGCAACTTTAAAAAGTGTGAACCAATCTGACATATACCTCTTTTGTGACCCATTCATGAGCGTGTGAAACTCTTTTGAATACCCCTTAAGCCTTACTCTTCTTTGAAAGAAAACTTGATAAAATCTAAACCTTTATTATACCACCACCTGTAATCCTCATGACTTGTGATGTAGTGAATTGCCAACTTAAGTCAAAAGCTTAATTTGGGGGTGTGGTGAAAAGGAAAAGGAGAGGTCAAGAAGTGCAAGAAACGTCTCTTCTAACTCATGGTGTTGCGGAAAAATGAAAGCCCTCCATATAAAAAAAAGAATAAGAGAAAAAGAAAAAGAAAAGAAAAGAATGAAAAAGAAAGTTGTGAATAAAGGTACAAAAGAAATTGGGTTTCCAAGCAATCCATGAGAGTGAATAAAAGGATGACTTATAAGCACTAGAAGAAAAATTGATGAAGAAAGAGAAGAGAATGTGTTGAGAGCATCACATTTCAAGAGGATGAAAGTCACTAAGCCTAAATGACCATACCTTTGCACTCAGCCCCATTACAAGCCTTGGAAAGACCTTTTTTATCTTGAGTGAGCCAAACCGAAGGTTGATTGGAAAATAAGGGTAAACCAATGGGTGAAAGCATGCATTGTGTTCCTATTTTTGAGTGTGAGCGTTGCATCTGATTCCTGATCTTATATTGATTAACTTTTGTGTGTGACTATAGAATCATTCTTTGTGTGAGGGCATTTAGATACTATTGTTGAGCTTGAACTTGCATTTGAAGCAAGTATTGCGAGCATGAGAATCTTTGAGTACACAATTGACCTTTGCATGAGTAGTTTGAGTCTTGATGTGTATGTTCATAATTGAGTCTTGTGTAGCACTATTTTAGACAGCCTAATTGAACTGCTGAACTTGAGTTTTACTTGAGGACAAACAAAGGTTTAAGTTGGGGGTGTTGATGAGTCCTCAAATTGGACTCATTAAGGGCCTTATTTTAATAGAATTAGTGTCCTCAAATGCCTCTTTTATCCCAATATCTGATAAAAACTCTTAAGTTTCAGGTATTTGAAGATTTAAGGAAAGAATGGGCACTATGTCGCAAAAAGGAACAATAAGGGTGAAAAGAGTGAAGAAATGGATGCTTGAGCATTGCCAAGTCTACTTGGTGAATCGCCAAAGAGCCTTACTCCGCCTTTTGTTCTAGTACGTTGAGCCTTAAAGGAAGAGGATCAAATCGGCGGTGAAAAAGAGCAGTCGGCGAGTTGCCAAACAGTTCCACGAAGGAGTACTATACCGCCCAATGGTCCAGCACGTAGAGATGTTGTAGGCAAGCAAGGAAGGCGATGAACCAGACGATGGGTGAATCGCCGAGTTAATCGGCGATTCCCACTAACGTCGCCGAATGGTCCACTGCAGCATTAATTTGAACACTATAAATACTAGCCTTATGTTAGTTTAAATAAAAAAGCTTCATTAGAATACTCACAATTAGATATTTCATTTTGTAACTCTTATTTTCTCTCAAGTTTGAGAGGGTTTTTGAAGACTTGAAGAAGAAAAGGTTTCATCTTCCCCAACTTGGAAGTGGGTCTCCTTGATTCTTCTTTCTTTGCCTAAAGCAAGACTTATTTCTCAATACCTATTTGATTTCAACATCATTGAAGGTATAATTTTTATTTCTTGATGTGTGGCTAAAATCCCCCATTCTTGGGGTGTGATTTAGCAAATATGAGTTAATATTGTTATTGGATCTTACTTGCTGATAGCTTAAATGTAGTTTAATGGTGATTTCACTTAGTGGTTGTGGTTTAATTTAATGGGTTTGTAGTTGCAAATACAAAACCACCCATGTATTTTCGGCTTGCGAGAGAGAGGTCGCGAAACCAAGACCACTAGACTGATGGCCTAAGGAGTGGGTCGACATGAGGTTCAGCCCGAGTGGGTGAGCCCTAGTCCCATATCCAAACACTCAGCTCGAGAGAGTGAGTGGGGTATGGCGTAGGATGGTCTTCATGCGGTAAGTGGTGTTCGAGAGGAACCCATTTGAAATGGGGTAAGTTGCTCGAGAGAGAATTTATTTCCACTTAAAGCTTAGCCTAGTCATTATTAATCTATAGATTTTCTATCTAAAGCTTGTATCCAACAATCTATATTAGCTTGTATTGCGGTCACATCCAAAGAATCTCCCCTCATACTTGATTTTCTTTATATTTCTATTTTTATTTGATTTTATGACAAAAACCCCAAATCGATAGTTGACACTTTCGTGCCACCCCCATTGATTTATAATGTTTTTATTGGTAAATCTCTTTAGCTATGACAAATTAGGATGAAATTCTAGTTCCCTACAAATTCTCAAAATCGCTCCCTTGGGACACGACCCCAATCCTCGATTGGGTTACTATATTATCGACGATCATAGACACTCAAACCGTAGTTAGTATCGTTGGCCACGATAAGCATCAAATACCCATATACTATAACTGAGATAAATGAAAACTGATGAGTTTAATACAAAGAAAATATTAACTCAATTTTAAGCTGAATCTAAATATGTCTGAAAATAGCCTCTAACTGACTAGAAATGTTGGGACAGTCCCCAGCTAAGTCTAGCAAAACTGAAACTAAAGGACTAAAAATACTGAAAAGAAACTCCTGACTATTATCCTCGGAGAATGAGGACTCACCGCTGATTCTGCTGAACTGGAGATCGGGAACCGATCTAAGCATGATCTGGATGCTGAGAACCTGAACCTACATCACGAGAAGATGTAGTACAGAGTATGAGTCAGTACTTGAAATGTACTAAGCATGCAGGATATAATAAAGCTGAAATAACATATAACTTGACAAAGCAAATAAGCAATGATATAATATGAACATGATATATTTACTGAATACTTAGCTAACTGAATGAAATGACCAATATATAACATGCTGAGACTGAATACTGAACATACTGATACATGGTCAATGCAATAGAATCTGACTGAACTGTGGGAGCTACTAATAACCGATAATAAAACCACATGAGCTAAATGTGGAGTCCGATGTAT
>JAJOOS010007704.1:0-47255 GCA_029582725.1 Solanum chiquidenum
AATTGTTGGTTAAAGTTAAGTCTAAACCATTTTCCTCGTGGAATCGACCCCAACCTACAAGTTGGGTTCTTTACTTGATAACGATCGCTTATGCTTCTGAAAAGATGTGTAATTTGAGCGTATAAGTAACTATTGTTGTAAGGAAATTCTATCAATGGTAGATGGTCCTCCCAATTACCTTGGAAATCTATGACACACACCCTCAACATGTCCTCTAAGGTTTGAATGGTGTGTTCCGCTTGACCATCCGTTTGAGGGTGGAAAGCGATAGTAAGTTTAACATTGGTACCAAGCCCTTGTTGGAACACCTTCCAAAAATGTGAAGTAAATTGAGTACCTCGATCCTATATGATAGATAGAGGAACCCCATGCAACTTCACTATCTCTGAAGATGTACAATTTGGCATAGTCTTCGGCCAAAAATGAAACCTTGACGGGAATGAAGTGGGCTGATTTAGTCATCCTATCAACAATGACCCAAATGGAATCACGTTGCCTTCGAGTACAAGGCAAACCCTCCACAAAGTCCATATTCACCTCCTCCCACTTCCAAGTGGGAATATTTATATCTTGGAGCAAACCTCCCGGTCTCAAGTGTTCGGCCTTAACTTGTTGACAATTCGGACACTTGGCTACAAAACCCGCTATATCCTTCTTCATGCCATTCCACCAATAGACTTCCCGTAGGTCACGGTACATCTTGGTTGCTCCCACATGAATAGAATACCGCGAACCATGAGCCTCTTCTAAAATTTGCTCTCTTAAGCCATTAACATCCGGAACACATAATCTACCTTGGTACCTAAGCACCCCATCTCCCCCTTGGGAGAAAGCCTCAATAGACTTGTTTAGAACTGATTCTTTCAATTCCATTAAGATAGGATCAAGGTGTTGCTTGGAATTTACATCAATAACAAAAGACGATTCAGAACTATGATGGACCATGAATCCACCCTTGGTGAATTCCACTAGTTGGACACCTAATCGGGCCAACCTATGCACATCATGAACCAATTCCTTTTTCTCATCTTCTACATGAGCCACACTACCCATGGACAATATACTTAAGGCATCCGCAACCACATTAGCTTTGTCGGGGTGGTATAGGACACACATGTCATAATATTTTAAAATTTCTAACCACCTTCTTTTTTGGAGATTCAAAACTCTTTGGCTAAACACATATTGAAGACTCTTGTGGTCGGTAAACACATCTACATGGACCCCATATAGATAGTGTCTCTATATTTTTAAGACAAAAACCACCGCTGCTAGTTCGAGATCATGGGTCGGGTAATATTTTTCATAAATCTTGAGTTGCCTTGAAGTATAGGCAATCACCTTACCATGTTGCATGATAATACACCCCAACCTTACTCTCGAAGCATCACAATATACTACGAACCCATCAATACCTTCCAGTAAAGTCAACACCAGAGCGGAGGTGAGTCTATCCTTCAATTCTTAGAAGCTCTTCTCACAAGCCTCTGCCCACTTAAATTTAGACTTCTTTTGAGTTAAAGCCATTAGTAGAAGAGCGATGGATTAAAAGCCCTCAACAATTCTCCTATAATACCCAACCAAAATAAAAAAGCTTCTAATATCGGTGGGACTTAGGGGTCTAGGCCAACTCTTGACCGCATCCGTCTTCTTAGGATCAACCTCTATACCTATGCCTGACACAATATGACTAAGGAAAGCAACTAACCTTAGCGAAAACTCACACTTGCTAAACTTAGCATATAATTGGTGGTCTTTAAGGACTTGCAATACTATCCTCAAATGATCCTTATGTTCATCCTCACTCCTCGAATAGATCAAAATATCATCGATAAATATGATCACAAATGAATCAAGATATTGTCTAAACACCATATTCATTAGGTCCATGAATGCCGCCGGGGCATTTGTTAACCCAAAAGACATAACCACAAATTCGTAGTGACCGTACCGGATCCTAAAGGTCATCTTGGGAATGTCACACCCTCTTACCCTTAGTTGATGGTAACCCGACTGAAGATCTATTTTGGAGAAAAAGGCAGCCCCTTGGAGTTGATCAAACAAATCGGTAATCCTAGGAAGTGGATACTTATTCTTTATAAGTGACCTTGTTCAATTGGCAGTAATCAATACACATCCTAAGGGACCCATCTTTATTTTTCACAAACAATACCGGTGCACCCCATGGAGATATGCTTGGTTGAATAAAACCCTTATCTAATAAGTCCTTGAGTTGTGCCTTCAACTCTTTCAATTCGGCCGGAGCCATTCTATAGAGAGGGATAGATATGGGTTGTGTATCTGGCAAAAGATAAATGCCTAAGTCTATTTCTCGTTCGGGAGGAATACCGGGCAAGTCATCGGGAAAGACTTCCAGATACTCTCTCACTACGGAGACCGACTCTAAAGAAGGGACTTGGACTCAACATCCATAACCCTAACAATATGATACATGCACCCCTTGGAGATCATTTTTCTAGCTTTTATACATGAAACAAATTGACCTCTAGGAATAGAATTCCCCCCTTTCCACTCTAAAATTGGCTCTTTTGGAAATTGAAATTTGACCACCCGGGTCCTACAATCTATTGAAGCATAACATGCGTGCAACCAATCCATGCCCAAAATCACATCAAAATCAAGCATATCTAATTCTACCAAATCAACCAAAGTGACTTTATGGGACAAAGAAATAGGACAACTCCTATATACTCTTTTAGCTACAACCGAGTCACCAACCGGGGTAGAAACCAAAAAAGGCTCTATTAGGGTTTTGGGGAGTACATCAAATTTCATAGCCACAAAGGGTGTAACAAAATATAAAGTGGAAACGGGGTCTAATAATGCATAAACATCAATGGAAAAGACTTGCAACATACCCGTTACGACATCCGGGGAGCTCTCTTGGTCACCTCTTGATTGAAGAGCATAGAAGCGATTCTTCTTAGGAGCATCGAAATTGGAACCACTAGGAGGAGCTTGATTGCCCTCTCTTCCCTTGGTCGTACGGGTTGGACAATCCTTCAATTGATGCCCACTTTTTCCACATCCATAGCACACACCCAAACCGGTAAGACATTTTACCTCATGCTTCTTACCACACTTGGCACATGTAGGCCTCTCCATGGAAGATCCACCCTTTTTGCCTCCTTGAGGCTTAGGGGTTTTATACTCTATCTTTGTTGGTCTTTGGAGCATTAGAAGAGCTTTGGTTGGAAAACCTCTTCTTGAACCTTGGTCCACTTTGACCCTCAAACTTACCCTTAGAAGAATTACCATCATCGGTCCTTGCACTTTTTACCTCTCTATTCTTCTTCCTAAGCCTTGTATCCTAAACTTTTTGAGCATACACCATTAGACGTGAAATGTCCATATTGTCATGAAGCATTGCCGCATGACATTCTTGTCAATTGAGTCTGATACCCCTGTCACAAATCGGCTCATTTCATCTCTAGGATTATACACTAAAGATGGGGAATACTTGGACAGCTTAGTGAATTTCAAGGAGTATTCTTGGACACTCATACCTCCTTGACGAAGGTTGAAAAATTCCTCCACCTTTGCTTCTCTCTTTTCCCGTGGAAAGAACCTATCAAGGAATGCCTTCTGGAATATTTCCCAAGTCATGTGACCCACTCTTATGGCCCTATTATCCTTCCATTAAGTAAACCATACTTGGGCCACATCTTTAAATTGATACCCGGCTAGTTCGGCTTTCATAATAGAAGTCACCCCCATAGCATCTACTATACTATAGACCTCTTCCAAAAACTATTGTGGGTCTTCATTCACTTTGGAACCAAAGAACATAAGAGGGTTAATTCTTGTCAAGTCTCTCAACCTTGAAGCCCTGGTGCTCACATTAGGATTCACTCGGGACCAACTTCCCTATTTGCTTATGCCATTATAGCTTGGGCTTGAGTGGTGACGTCTTGAGTTTGAACCGTCATAAGTTGAGTCAATGTTTGGAAAGCCGCCCTTATTTCCACATTAGTCATGACCCCTTCATAATTAGGAGCTTGAGGATCTTGAGGAGCTTGGGGAGGAACTCCCTCATTCACACCCTCCTCTTGCATCCTCATTGCATTCCCTCTTCCTGTATCCATTGCCTATAATCACAAGAGAAGGGTTAGGAAAAAGGACTTTTTAGAGTTAGGACTCCAAAGCACGACTAAAGAGTAATGAAAGAAGTAAAAGTTCCTAAATATCTTATAGCATCTCATTCATAAGTGTGGCGCGCTTCACACTCATGAATAAGACTCTACTAGACGTGGTTCATGATACATCAACCTAAATATCATTCCCAAAAACCTTATGCTCTGATACCAAGTTTGTCACGACCCGGAGTTACCCCCTAGAAGCGACACAACGTACTTGACCCCGAAGGGGTCGCATACAAGCCCTTAGCATAGTCATACACATAAATTCATAAGAATAATGCGGAAAATTTAAAACTTTTACAATCAAAGTCACACTTAATTTTCATAATCGAAATCATAAGAATCTAGACTTTGTCTCATTTACCATTAAAAAAATAGTAATACAAAGTTTGGGACTTAGCCCTCTACATCCATAAAGTCTCAATATAAGAAGTACAATAGGAACTAAGAAATGGATAATCCATCCTCGAACTTGAGGACTCACCACAACTTGGAGATAAGCAATCCAAGTCTTCTTCAAGAAAGGAGAGTGTATGTCACCCAGTCGGAACCTACACTTATCAAAATGTAGAAAAAGTAGGGGTTAGCACAAATATGTACTAAGTATGGAAGCATGCATAAAATCCTTTAAATATGATAAAAAGGACATTTTAGTTGAAAAGTATGCATATATCATGTTTGAAAACCAACATGCATTTTCAATGTAAAACACAAGCTATAAGAACATTTATATGCATAACATAGTAACATCAATACCTTAGCAACCCTCAAGGAACACTTGTGCAATGTATGGTTGGCATCCCATAATACCAACCATACTAAGTACTCCCTTGAAGCTACCTTAGTCATACATATCATCTTTAGACCACATCATAATCAATAGTCATCAATAAATAAATAGTCATGTACATTACTTGAATGTAAGGAAAGTCATTCATGGCAACTATCCATTCAACATACATGCATACATTCATATCTCATCATAACATAAAAGAACCATCCCATAACATCCTACTGAGTCTACTTGTGCAATGTAAAAGTGAAGTCACATACCCCCACTCCTACTAAGTAAAACTCACTAAGAAGTCATAGTGTAGTTCATGTCTCATTCATTATCTTATCATAAAGGGAAGAATATCCATAACCGACATAGACCATGTGAGCTACATGGAATCCGGTGTCGTGTAACCCCACATCGAAATAAGGTGTCCTACTTGCCTAAGGTAGAACTAAATGTGTTAGCTTTTAGGTGGATCCACTAGCTAAGTCCTATGTGGGCACATGGTTATGGGATAGGGAGATTGCTTCTAGAAACCCGACCTATTGCATTGGCAGAGGATCTTCCATCTCATGAGTTTACTTTCGATGACCCGACCTATTGCATTGACGGAAGGGCCTTTACCTCACTTTCCATATCCAATCGGTACTAAGCATTATTTCCCAAATTATACATAATTAGTCTTGAATTGTATTTACATGTGTGAATGAGTGCTCTACCCTTCATTCAATACAACTCATAGAATAGTTCCTAGATTCGTTTAGGTGAGAACTAGCTTTCAACCTTAGAATCATCATTAACATGTGAGTAAACCTTTCACATTATTGTTCATAGTGTTTTCATGAGAATTAGCCTTTCAATCAACACAACAACATCATCATCATCCTAGACAAGTCATACATGAACATGTGTAACGGTAAGGGGAGTAACCTTTCAACAATGCCACAATTTACACAATAGTCGTAGGACTTTACCTTTCAAGTGATTCATAGGTCCATACATCACTTTCAACCATATGTACAAACCCTAGCAATTTACCATTTCAAGGGTCATGAATTATGTCTCACAATCACATTTAGAAATACTACTTTAAGCATGAATAAAACAAGATTCAATAACTAGATTAACATAGATACAATTCACAGTATTCATCTTGCATCAATACACCCATCACAATTCATGAAATTAGGGTCGTAGGGTAGTTCATGGGTTCATTGGAAGTTTTACTATAAAAATCACTATTAAACGTCAAATCATCCATAATATAAGATAATTAACATAATAAAATCATTTTTTAGAAGAACCCATGGCTAAAATAAAAACCCTAGTTTTTGAACAATATCCCAAATTTCGAAATTAGAGTCTAAGGGCTTCATGGAGAAAAGTTTTCCATGAATCAATGGTCCCATACCTTAATTGAAGCTTTGCCCAAATTAGAGTTAAGAAGATGGATTCTTGAGCCCTATTCTTCAAGTTCTTGGTGTTCTTCAATGGAGGAAGTATAAAGATAGAAATATTGGAGAGGAGAGGATTTTGGGAAAATATTTGGGTGTTGTGAATTAATGACCAAGTCTTGTGAATTTTGACTAAAAAACAATATATAAACTTCCCCTAAAAATACCCAAAACACCCTCACTTTAATTGGACTGAAAAGGAAATGACTCTAATGACCCTCATTTAAAAATCACGACCAGGTGTCACGAGAACCTTTATGAGCCGTGGTGAGGACTACGACTCGTGGTCCTTCTCGTGAAGGTTTGGAGCAGTAGCTCCTTCAAGGTGACACAATGCTCACACGCCCAAGGCATCACCATGAGGGGATCCACGAGTTGTGGTGAAAACCACGAGCCGTGGTCACTCTCATGGTCCTTGAGGCAGTGGCCTTGCCGCTTGGGACCATGGGCTATTTGCCCAAGGCAACTTCATGAGCACTTTCCATGGTCGTGGTCATGACCACGGACCATGGAGATGGCCGTGAAGTTTGAGGCAGTAGCTAGGAAAAGTGGTGGTTATATTTTCATGGCCAAGGGATCTTCGCGAGCCCCCTTCACGAGCCGTGGTGAGGACCACGGTGGTCCCCCTCGTGAAGGGTGAGGCAGTGTGCTAAAGGCTTGGGGCAGCCTTGGCCTTTGTCATTGGCTTTGCCCCTTTTCCATGGCACTTGCCTCATTGCCTTGACTCCTATAGCCCTCATTCAAGATGTTCATCCTCACGTTTAGGCTCTAGTTAAACCTACCATTTTTTGGAGTTACACAACGGTCCTCGAGGAGGACCCTAAATTAGCCCCCAAAAATTTGACTAAGTATACTGTCCACGTGAGGCTTCACGGTAGGTGAAAGCCTTCACTGCCCATGGAAAGCACTCGTGGACTTCACTTAGCTGTGTGGGTGAAGGGCATTGTTCACGTGATGCTTCACGGAGTGTGAAAGCCTTCACTTCCCGTGAAAGACCTCGTGAACCAATGCCTTAGTTGTGTAGGCAAGGAGGCAAGTTCACGTGAGGGTTCATGAGTCATAAAAGCCCTCATCGCCCTTGGACAGCCCTCGTGGACCAATGCCTTAGCCATTTAGGTGAAAGGGAAAGTCTACGTGAGGGTTCACGGAACTTGGAGGACTCCACTACCCGTGAAGACTCCTCGTGAAGCTTACCTTAGTCGTTTGGGCATGAGGCATAGTTCACGTTAGGGACCACAACACGTGGACAAGTCCACTGCCCGTGAAGAGCCCTCGTGGACCATGCCTTAGCTCCACAATCCAAAGGCAAAAGTCTATGTGAGGGACCACGACACGTGGAGGGGTCCACTGTCCATAGAGACCCTCGTGGACTTTGCCTTAGGTGCATAGGCAGTCCACACGTTGGGAAAGGTGTATTTTTTGTAATTCCAAATTTAAGTCCTATTAAAGTGGGTCCATTTTATATTATTTTTAAATAACTATATAAGGTGTTTTAAGTCAATATTCACCCAAACTAAACCATTTTCACAAACACCCAAATCAAAATAAAAAGTTCATCTTCAATATTTCTCTCTCTAAAAACCCAAGAAGAAGAAGAGTAAAGTTGAATCTTGGGCTTGAAGAAGTCAAGGTTTTTTCATCAAATTCTTTGAAGATTCATCATCAAGGTATGGTAGTTTTCATCTATGGGTATATTTCACCCATGGAGCCCCTTCTAAACTAGATTTCAAATCGTACAATTTCCCCAAAAGTTAGGATTTTATTCTAATGACATGAATTCTCTTCAAAAACGTTTTAAATGGTTGAATTATGTTGGGTTATGATTTAATTGATGTTCTAAGGTTGATTTATGGTGAAATTCCCCCAAGAACCCATGTATTCCCTAAATTGCTAAATTGCGATCTTAATATGGATTGATTGATTATAGAAGCATGTAAATGGGTTTTGTTTAGATTAATTAAATTGATTGAATTATCATGCAGCAAAATCGAGCAATGGATCTTAGAAGAATTCCACTTTGAAGCATGACTCTTTCTATTTCTGTGCTGGAATTTGAGTTGTCTCCCTTTCTCTGGCGGCATGCTTAACACATGCAAGTCAGACGGGAAACACAGGAAACGGTGCTTCCAGTGGTGGATGGGTGAGTAACGCATAAGAACCTACCCTTGGGAGGGGAACAACATTTGGAAATGACTTATTACCCATACCTAATGTAGAAATTCTAGATGTTGGGTTGAATGTGACTCATGATTCTTGTATGGTAAATTATGAGAATTGTACATGAATATGAGAATTATGCATGTGCTTCAAGATTTATGTTGAGAATGAAGATTCTATGATCATGGGGTAATTGTGGAATTGATTGAAAGGTCATTCTCCCCTATACCCTTACACATTATTATGCATATATATTTATGACTATGATGATCTTGGTGTGTTGATTGAAAGACTATTCTCATGAACACACTATGAACATGATGTGAAAGGTTTACTCACATAGTAATGATTCTAAGGTTGAAAGGCTATTCTCACCTAATGAATCTATGAGCTATCATGATACCATGTTGGTTTGAGTGTTAGGGCATTCTTCCATGACAGTGAACTTAAGTAAATACTTCACATTAATTTAAAGGGAATTATGCTAAGCACCAAGTGGATATGAGAGTGAGATGAAAGCTTTTATGTCAATTAGTCTCACTTTCCAAAATAGTTATCTCATGAGATGGAAACCTTTTAAGTCAGTTAGTCCGGGTTTCTAGAAGTAAGCTCCTTATCCCGTAACTATGTTCCCACATAAGTCTTTAGCTAGTGGATCCACCTAAGCTACCAAGCATGAGTTCTACCTTAGGCAAGTAGGACACCTCCTTTCGGTGTGGGGGCATCACATCGGATTCCATGTCGCTCACATGGTCTATGTTGGTTAAGCTATATTTCCCTACATGACAAGAATATAAATATGACAAGAACATGAAGAAGAACTATACTTATTACTTCTCAATGAGCTCTACTCAGTGTGAGTGGGGGTATGGGACTTCACTTATACATTGCACAAGTAGGCTTTGAAAGGGGTTATGGTGTGGTTTACTTATGCTATGAAGATATATGAATTTATGCATGTATGATATAGATTGCTGCTAAGAGAGACCTTACTTGCTATAAGCTATGAACATGAATGTTTCCTTGTCTATGAGTGTTGGCTATGGATGAGGTCAAGGTATGATATGCATGATTATGGTGGCCTAAAAGTTGTACTTAGTATTAGATAGGATTATGGGATCTTATCTATGCATTGCACAAGTATAGCTTATGGTTGCTTATGGGGTGGTTTGACTTATGATTCTTCACAAATGTACATGATGACTCTTAAACTTGATAAAATGCATTGTTCCAACTAAATGTCCCTTTTTAGCATGTTTTCAAGGATTTTTGCATGGCTATCATACTTAGTACAATTTTGTGCTAACCCATATTCTCTATATTTTTCTACAAGTGTAGGTCACAGTCGTTGAGGTGTACTTCTCCCATTGTGCAAAGATTGGATTGACTATTCTCCACGCTTTTGGTGAGTCCTCATGATTTGCGGACGGAAGTTGTTCAATTCTAGTTTCTTCTATTTTTCCGTTTGAGATTATGTTGTAAAGGGCTTGGACCCTATTGATACTCGATTGTATTAGATGGTTTATTGAAACAATGCCTAAACTTCCATTTGGTTTTATGAAAAGACTTCAATTGTAAAAAGTTTTAATTCTGCATCATTTCTATTACTTATGTTTATGATTTGCTAAGGGCTTGTATAAGACCCATTTGGGGTCGAGTACACCGTGTTACATCTACGGAGTACCCCTGGGTCGTGACACAATATTATGCCGGTTAAAAAAAAGCAAGACATAAAAAATAGATAATATGAAAAATCCATGGACACAAATGAAGTAAATGTAGAGAATGAGAAAGAAATGAAATATAAAAAATAAACAATAATTTTTTAGAAATTCAATAGTAAGAATAAAAAAGAATTTAAAATAAGAGAAATAAAAAATAAATTAAAACGAAAAAAATAGAAATAAAAAGAAAAAATTAAAAAGTAAGCAACTGCTAATTACATCATATATTTACCAACAATTCACAACTCCTTCCTAAGAATTGGAGATTTTAATTACCCCTTACCGATTACACTCATTACCTTACCAACCAAACATGACAGATAGTGTAATTACACTCAATTACACCAAATCTAATTATCAGGGTGGCTTTCCAAACAGGCCCTTAATTATTTTGTGGAATTTGTAGTCCTTTTCCATAATGGATTATGAAATCATCAATAATTAATGTCATTAATTATTTTCAATGTATTGAAAATACGATTGAAAAATATATCCAATTTTTAAGTTAAGGGGTAAAAATGTCCAAAAAGAAACTAGTTTATAGTGTGAACATGTCTTTTTACCATTCTGGCCAAATTCTGGCTAAACTTTTGTAACGAACGAGTTCCGTCGTTATAGAAAATCCAACGGGGAAAAATTTTGGGCTGGAAAAATCTTTTGTAGTAACTTCAAATTTCCCAACCTAGTCCAAATTTGGACGAAATTTGATTCATTAAACTATAGGGAAATCTTGTAGCAATTGGGTGATTTAATTATGAATTTGATCACATTAGTAGATAGATAAGTCGTTAAGGAATTGGTACGACTTTACAAAATTGAATTAGGGCGACTAGAACTACTGAAATTTATCTTACCGTGAATGGGTATTTTCTGAGTGCCGTTGGTTGAAGGTGTGTTGTGAAATGGGGGTCTAGAAATTATTAAAATAGCTCATTGGTTCCGTGCAAGCCGCTGGGGCGGGATTTCTGCCGCCAGGACGGGGCCGCTATTACGGGGCGAGTGCCACCGTGGTGGGGCAGACGCGACTTAAAGTCAGAAATAAACCTCAAAAATATTTTATTCTGCATTTTTCAAACTTGAGATCTAAGGAATGAACCCAGGGGTTTTCTTGACAGTTTTCCATTATTCTTGAGGCTAAAGGTAAGATTTTAACTCCTCGAATCCATTTTTTGATCCGTAGAACGTAATCTAATGAGTAATTATCGATGGGGAAGAGTTTTGATCTGAGAATTATAGTGGAAAAAGCCCTAATTTGGGTAGTGGGATCATGGGTATCATCTAGGGTAGTTAGAATTGTTAGTAATCCGGGTAATTAGTGATTGTTTATTGATTCCCATATTATATTGATTGTTTGTAGACCAAAAACAAGCGGAACAAATCCGGAAAGGGAAGAATCAAGTTTCTTAGGGTTTCAAGGTTGTTTCGAGGTAGGTGATGGTTGTGATTCTATGATTGAGTGATATATTTTTGTTCTTACTTCATTATGATACATGTATGTATGCGAATGTTGCATTATTGATCACATTAATTGCAAATAAGGATATATGAATGATGAATGTCATGAATCATGACTTGATTGTATGATTATGAGAATGTATTTTGTGATTGTGATTGTGGCTTGTTAAATGGATCGGGTGTTGCATTCTAACACACTAACTTGGATCGGTTGCCACGTTGCGATATAATTATGGGATCGGTTGCCACGTTCCGACATAATCATTAGATCGGGTACCACATTCCGGTATGCTAACTGTTTGGGTTTGGGTTCCATGAGAGGATCAATGATTTGATATAATTGTGTATCTTGAGAAATGCGAAACTATGTATTGTTCATAAATGTTGATAATCTTGTATATGTTTGATATTATGCATGTTATTATATTGTTATAATGACTTATGTATGTTGCACTTAGTAGGATAGCCGCTTGATCCTACCAGTATATTGTGTTGTGTACTGATACTGCATTTTCTCTTTCTTTGTTGAGTACAGGGCATCTTCAGGCGGTTATTAACAGACCTCGCTTAGAAGATCAGTGATAGCCGATCAAATTCAAGGGTGCGCCATTTTTTTCAGGCAGCCATGAGTTCTCCTTTCGTCTATGTCCACATTTTGGACTTAGACTTTCCTAGTTAGTTATTAGTCATTTGTTTGGGGTCATAACCCTTCTTGTTAGACTTATGGATCTTGTTAGATGTTTTGGTACATTGACTTTTAAGTTCTAGGTGTTATTTCTGCATTGTTTAGTTGTTTGATCTTTTGGAAGTTTATGGGAACTTCATTTTTTAGTTATTTGACTTGCTTTCGTAACTTAAATGCGTTAGTTTTTGGTTTAGTTGCTTGGTTTGGGTTGTAGTAGTGGTTCTCCCACCGGAGGGTTAGTGTGGGTGCCAATCATGATGGTCGGGGTCAAGACAAAGTTGGTATCAGAGCCTAGGTTCGTTGATCTCGATGTACCAAAACGAGTCTAGTAGAGTCTTGCGGAACCGTACAGAAATGTCTATACTTTTCTTCAAGAGGCTACAGGACTTTAGGAAAAGCCCTTTATTTCTCTAGTCTCCTTTCGTGCTACAACTTGATTCCAATTGGTATCTGTCGACTCAAATCGGTATCTAACCTCATTCACTCTTCTGATCGCAGATGGTTAATACTAAATTCAACGGTGTCAAGACCTTAGCTCCCGTCAATGCTCCAGCTGAGGAATCTGCAGCGAGAGGTCGCGGTCGTGGTAGGGGTAGAAGAAGAGCTAGGGGTAGAGGCCGAGGAAAAGTGGTGCCTACTAGAGATGGGGTACCAGTGGAAAATGCTCCCCAAAATGAGGCCCGTTCTGTGCATCATGAAGAGAAAGAGGAGAATGTTGAGATTGAAAATGTTGAGGAGGTTGGACAAGAGGAAGAGGTGCAGGCTAAAACTATCGGTGTTCCTATAATAGACCCAGTGTTAACTCAACAAATCATGTCATTCTTGAAAGGGTTGGTTGGTCCTGGAGTGCTTCCGTCTAATCAAGCAACTCAAGCCCCTGCCAATCCTCCTATTGTTGTCACTACTCCCAAGGTGGGTGGGATTGGAGGTAATGATGTGTTCTTCTATCCTTTGTTTGGTTCTGTTATGACTTGTAATGAACATGAAATTTTGACTAAGTTTTTGAAGCTTAAGTCTCCTATATTTCTTGGTTCTGAAAGTGAGGATATTTATGAGTTTATTTTAGACTTCTATGAGAGGTTTCATAAGTTGGGAATTGTCCATCAGCATGGGGTTGAGTTCGTGACTTTTCAGCTTCAAGGTGAGGCTAAGCAGTGGTGGAGAGCTTATATGGAATGTAGATCTTCAGCTTTACCCCCACTATCTTGGCCCTAGTTTCATGCTCTGTTTTTAGAGAAATATGTGCCTAGGACTTTGAGAGATCGCAAGAAGGATGAGTTCATGGCTTTGGGGCAATGTGGTATGTCTGTGGCTGCTTATGAGGCCAAGTTCCATGCTTTGTCTAGATATGTCACGACCCGAGACTATCCCCTAAACGTGACATGGCGTACTTGACCCCGAAGGGGTCTCACACAAGCCCTTAGCATATATCATTGCATATGTCATAGAATAAAACCGGAAAATTAAAAAAAATAATTCAACAATCAAAGTCATTTCTATAAAGTCAAAAAGAGTCTAAACACTGTCTCATTGGCCATCTAATACAATAGAATACTTAGACATATAAGGATACAACCCTTACATAGTTCTAAAATGAAACTATAAAGAAACTACTAAGGCATCTACTAAGTAAGATGTTTGTCCCCGAACTTGAGGACTCGTCAACTAGATTGGAGGATCACCTATCCCAAGCTTGAACCAATATATCCCATCTCCATGAACCAACCCCCTACATTTGTAGAAAACATAGAAATATGGGTTAGCACAAGAATGTACTAAGTATGGTAGCTATGCATAAAAACATTTAAAATATGCTAGAAAGGGACATTTCATTTGAAATCATGCTTTATGCCATTTTTTAACATCATCTTTGAAATAGTTGGAGAATGCAACCAATAAGGCAACTCACATACATTTCATTATAACCTGAGAAATATCATTATAACAACAAGCATAGTCTCCAATATCAATATAATACACATCCCAATCTTCACAATACATAACCTCCAATTATACAAGAATACACGGTTAAATACCAAGACCATCACATCATGCAGTAATCATCACATAAGCAACCTCTAAAACACATTTGCGCAATGTATGGTAACTAGGATGTATTTACAATGTACAACACAAATCCAATATCACATTCATACTCATTTCATGGTAAAGCCATTACCTTAGTAACCTCTAGGAAACACTTGTGCAATGTGGGGTTAGCATCCCATAATACCAACCTTACTAAGTACTCCTATGAAGCTACCTTAGTGATGCATTACATCTTTAGAATTCATTATATGCAATATTCACAAATTAAGGAAATAGTGTTGTACATTACTCGAATACAAGGAAAGTAATGCATAATAACTATCCATTCAATATACATACATGCATTCGAATGTCATCATACTGCATAGGAACCATCCGATGACATCCTGCTAAGTCTACTTGTGCAATGTGGAAGTGAAGTCCCATACCCCCACTCCTACTAAGTAAACTCACCAATAAGTCATAGTATAGTTCATGTCTCATTCATTAACTTCATTATTATAGGGAAAGGTTGCCATAACCGACATAGACCATGTGAGCTACATGAAATCCGGTGTCATATAACCCCACACCGAAAGAAAGCATTCTTACTTGCCGAAGGTAGAACTAATTATATTTAGCTTCTAAGTGGATCCACTAGCTAAGTCCTATGTTTGGCACATAGTTATGGGATAGGTAGATTGCTACTAGAAACCCAACCTATTGCATTAGCGGAGGAGCTTCCATCTCATGAGTTTACTATAGATGAACCAACCTATTGCATTAGCGGAGGGGCCTTTTCCTCATCGTCCATATCCACTAGGTACTAGGAATTATTTACCAATTATACATAATTAGTATGGAATTGTATCTACAGGTGTGAAGGCATACTTTACCCTTCGTTCAATACAACTCACTAAATAGCTCATAGATTCATTTAAAGGTGAGAACTAACTTTCAACCTTAGAATCATCATTAGTATGTGAGTATAAATTTCACACTAAGATTATGTGTTCTCATGAGAATGGACTTTCAATCAACACAATAGGATCATCATGGTCATGCACATTTCATGCATAATAATGAGTAAAGGTGCATATGAGAACTATACTTTCAATTAACACCATTTTTACATCATATTCATGTTTATGCATGGAGTGTGTGTGTGTGCATGATTGTTCTCACAACGGTACAACAACAACAACATTATCATCATATACACCGCTTTCTCAAGGGGGTCACAACATGTACATAATATCCCAACTCATGCACGATTCAGATATATTGCATTTAAGGATCTTAGACCATGTAAATCAACATATCTTATATTCATTACAATAGACATGGATACATTCATCATAGCAACACCATCATGATCATAACATAACATTCGTATTCATATCGTATCATACTAGTCATAGCTAGGGTTGTAGGGGAGACGGACCTTATCTCAACACTACAATACATACGTCAAGTAAGCACCTCTACCATAAGTGGATCAACAATTAATAATTAGAATACTTGACAAGTAAACACTCCCACCATAAGTGGATCAATCCATTCATATATAGTAACTTCACATAACATACCTTCATAGATTGGTCTTCAAGGCCAAGAGTCGAGATCAAGTCTAACATCTTAGATTTGGCACAATAGATAGACATCATAATCCAACAACATAACCAATATGATCATTTTTAAGGTAATTCATATCTACAAGATTCTATCATATTCCATTCATGTCTAGGTGATCTAAACTAATGCCATTCATCAACAAAATTCATCAACCCTAGAAGATCACATCTAACCCCTCAATTTGCCTCTTTCATGATATAACCCTAGACCTAGTCAGTTTCATCTTAGATTCATAAGGTAATCAAGAATACATGTAAAACTATACTTAGATCATGTAATTACATCATAAACAACTCTAATTCAATAAATTGAATCAACTTCTAACAACATTCATTGTGTAGAGAAAACTCATAGCTAGGGTTGGGGAAAAACTCATGGATTCTTTAGATTTGAAGTTAAAACCATCTAAAATCAGTATTATTACCAATAATAAACATAGTTCAATTTTTAAGAACAACTTAGAAAGGAATCCATGGGGTTGAGTTGAAACCCTAGCTTTTGTAGATTTCTAGAATTGAATTAAAAGCTTTTGAGAGGGTTCCAAGGGTGATAGCTACCCATGGATGAAAACCACCATACATTAGGTGTAAAAATCCACGAAAATCCTGAGAAAAATTCTCCATCTTCAAGCCCCTAGGTTGGTTTCTTCATTGCTCTTCAATGGTGTTCTTGGAGTGAAGACTTTGGGAGAGAAAGGAATTAGGGTTTTGATTGGGGGGTCTTTAGTTGAAGTGAATTAATGAATTAGTTTAGGGTCCTATCAGTTTATATAAGTCATTAATTAACCACCTAACCGACCTCCCTTAACCCCCACTTAATTAACTAATCAATTAACTAACCCCTAACTCGAAACAAAACTGCCAACACAAGGCCCAACCTACGAATAGGACAGCCTTCTACCGACCGTAGACCAATGTACTGGCTGTGGTTGGCTTCCGTGGTTTGGTACTGTGGATCTAAATGCTGCAGGACTAAGGAGAAACTAAGTATGGACTCACTAGGTCCATCCACGGACCATGGTATGGTCTACGGGGCGTGGTTTGCCTCCGTAGATCACCACCAAAAGAAACAGACCATGTTGTCCAGGCAGCTTTGGGGGACTGTTTTGGGGTCCTCCTCAAGGACCCGTCGAGTGGTCTTTGGGGAGTCGTACCCGGAAGTTTAACCCCTAAACATGTCCATCCAAGTATGAGAGTCACTTCTACAAGTTTTCACCCTCAAACAACACTCCAAACTTCAACGACAAGACTCCTTCAACTCACTAGTTCAAATGACTAGTTTCCAGACGTTATAGTCGTTTCTTGACGTTTGACCTCCAATCTCCTCAAACTAACTTCAAAAGCCATTTTTCATTATTTAAATAAGTTTCCAACTATAAACTAACATGTGAGGCTCTAGTTCAACCTACTAGATTTAGTCAAGCCTTAGCTAGGTCTTACTAGGTTTTTACGGGGTGCTACAAGATATGTTACTCAATTGGTGACTATTGTGGAGGAGAGGATCTGTTTATTTATTACGGGATTAAACTCTGAGTTGCAGGTATTTTCTATTTATATGACCTCTACAGGGAGGAGCTTTAATGAGGTAACTGACTTTGTTAAGAAAGTCCAGGGGGTGAGGTGAGACGGTCAGGCTAAGGCATTGGCTAAAAGGGCCAAGAACTCGGGTAACTTTCAAGGTTCTTACTCCAAGGGTTCGGAAGGCCAACGCTTGCAGCCAAGTGAATTCAGTCTGATATGCCTGCCTCTACATGTAACTACTCAGGAACTCCATCTCATAATTTGATTCAAGATAGCTAGGGAGTCGCGCCTTTGACGGGCGGCAGACCATCTTTTTATCATACTTGCTAAAATTATAGAGAACCTGGGCATATGAGAAGAGATTGTCCCCACCCAAATGTGTTGGATTCCATGCAGAAACAAACTAGAGCAGTGGTACCCGTGGAAAATGGTAATAATGGTTGAGGGCATCCACAAGGTGGGCGAGGAGGTAATCAACGAGGCCATGGGGGTAGAGGAAATGGTAACGCAGGCAGAGGTTTAGCGCAACCTGGCAGGAAAGTAGCTCATCAAGATGATAGGGCTCAGTGTTATGCCTTTTCGGGTAAGAATGAGGCAGAGGCGTCTGACGCAGTGATCACATGTACTATTCTTATCTCTGACCGGATGGTTAATGTGTTATGTGATCCGGGTTCTACTTATTCATATGTATCCGTGCGATTTGCCTCAGAATTTGTTATGATTTGTTATATACTTGATGCCCCCATCCATGTTTCTACCCGAGTTGGAAAGTCTGTCATAGTCACCCATGTCTACCGTGCTTGTCCTATTTTGTTTAAGGGTTTTCAAACTTGGGCAAATTTGGTGATTTTGGATATGACTGACTTTTATATAATCTTAGGTATGACTTGGTTGTCTCCCTATTATGTTGTGCTTAATTGTAATACTAAGTTTGTAACTCTAGAAATTTCGGGAAGAGAAAAGTTAGAGTGGGAAGGGGTGTACAAGTCTAAGCAAGCTAAGATCATACCCTCCATTCGGGCTAGTAAACTACTAGAGTAGGGTTGTTTGGATTATTTGGCTCATATTCGGGATATTGAGGTTGAGTCTCCATCTATTAAGTCAATTTCTGTGGTGTCAGAATTTAGAGAAGTGTTTCCTAATGATTTGTCTAGTATGCCTCCGGATAGGGATATAGACTTCTGCATTGATTTAGAACCTGGTACTCGTCCCATTTCTATCCCTTCATATCACATTGCTCCGGTAGAATTAAGAGAGCTTAAGGCTCAAATCCAAGAACTTCTTGATAAAGGATTCATTCGCCCTAGTGCTTCCCCATGGGGTGCTCCAGTTTTTTTTGTTAAGAAAGAGGATGGTAGTACGAGAATGTGTATAGATTATCGACAATTGAATAGCGTCAGTATTAGAAACAAGTACCATTTGCCTTGAATAGATGATATTTTTGACCAATTGCAAGGTGCATCAGTCTTCTCTAAGATTGATCTAAGGTCTGTCTACCATCAGTTGAAAATTAGGCCTGAGGATGTGCCCAAGATAGCATTTAGAACCCACTATGGGCACTATGAATTTTGACTATGTCTTTTGGTTTGACTAATGCACCTGCAACTTTCATGAGTTTGATGAATGGGGTGTTCAAGCCATTTTTTGACTCGTTTGTTATAGTCTTTATTGATGACATTTTGGCCTATTCGAAAAGCGAGGAAGAGCATGCCGACCATCTTTGTATTATTCTAGGTGTTCATGGGAAACAAAGTTTGTATGCTAAATTTTGTAAGTGTGAATTTTGGTTGACTTCTGTTGCAATTTTGGGACATGTAGAGTCAAAAGAAGGGGTAATGGTAGATCCCCAAAAGATTGAAGCAGTTAAGAATTGGGTTTTGCCTAGCTCTGTGATGGAAGATAGGAGTTTTGTGGGGGCTTGATAGCTACTATCGTTGATTTGTGTAGAAATTTTCTTCCATTGCCACTTACTTGACAAATTTAACCAAAAAGGAGATACCATTTAAATGGACTGAAAAATGTGAGGAGAGCTTTGAAAAGATCAAGACTCTCTTGACCACCACACCTATTCTAGCATTACCAGTTGAAGGTAAAGATTTTATTGTTTATTGTGATGCTTCACATTCTATTTTGGGTGTTGTGTTGATGTAGGATAAGAATGTTATAGCTTATGCATCGCATCAATTAAAGGTGCATGAGACGAATTACCCATGGAAGAGATCAAGGCCAAACAATTTGAGGATGAAAATTTAAATGAACTCAAGAAGAAGACTGTGATTGGTAAGGCACAAGAGACCACTCTTGATGCGGAAGGTGTGCTTAGTTTTAAAGGAAGGATTTGTGTTCCTCGAGTTGATGACTTGATTCAAAAATTGTTGACAAAATCCCATGGTTCACGATATTCCATTCATTTGGATGTGACCAAGATGTACCGAGATTTGAAGCAAATTTATTGGTGGCCAGACATGAAGAAGGATATAGCAGAGTTTGTGGCTAAGTGTCAAAATTGTCAACAAGTGAAGTATGAACACCAAAGGCATGTAGGTTTACTTCAGAGAATGCCAATTTCGGAATGGAAGTGGGAGAAGATAGCCATGGATTTTGTGGTTGGTCTTCCCAAGACTTTGGGAAGGTTTGATTCTATTTGGGTAGTGGTTGATAGATTGACTAAGTCAGCCCATTTTATTTTTTTAAGAATAGATTATAATTCTGAAAAATTGGCTAAGGTGTATGTGAAAGAGATAGTGAGGTTGCATGAGGTGCCCCTCTCTATCATCTCAGACTGTGGTACCCAATTTACATCCAAGTTTTGGAGGAAAATGCATGATGAATTGGGCACACAACTCACTTTTAGTACAACCTTCCATCCACAAACGAACGGGCAGTTGGAGAGGACTATTCAAGTGTTAGAAGACATGTTGAGGGCATGTGTGCTTGATTTTGGAGGACATTGGGACAAGTTCTTACCTTTGTGTGAGTTCTCTTACAATAATAGCTATCACTCCAGCATTGATATGGCACCATTTGAGGCACTTTATGGGAGGGGATGTAGATCTCCCATATGATGGTTTGAGGCTGCAGATGTGAAACATTTGGGGGTTGATTTAGTGAAGGATGCTCAAGATAAGGTGAGGAGCATCCAAACTAAACTCTTACAGCCCAGAGTAGACAAAAGAAGTATGCAGACCATATGGTAAAAAATATGTCTTTTCAAACTGGTGAGAATGTTCTTCTTAAGGTATCAGCCATGAAAGGGGTGATGCAATTTGGTAAGAAGGGCAAGCTAAGTCTGCGATACATTGGTCCCTTTGAGGTTCTTGAATGTGTAGGGCCAGTGCCTTATAGATTGGCTTTACCTCCAGCCTATCGGGAGTTCATCCAGTATTTCATGTGTCCATGTTGAAGAGATATCATGGTGATAGAGATTATATCATTAAGTGGGACTCAATTGTGTTAGACAAAGACCTCTAATATAAGGAGGAACCGGTTGCAATTCTTGATCGTGATGGGCGTAAGTTGAGGACCAAGGGGATTAAGTTCGTGAAGGTTCAATGGAAGTGGCGTCTAGTTGAGGAAGCTACTTGGGAAACCGAGAAGGACATGCGAGACAAGTATCCCCAATGGTTCGTCGATTCAGGTACTACTTCATTATTTCTTTAGCCTATTTTTCTTAAGTTTTTTCACTCGGGGACGAGTGATGGGTAAATTGGTATCTATTGTAACGATCGGGTTTTGTCGTTATAGAAAAGCCAACGTGGAAAATTTTTGAGCCGGAAAACTTTTTCGTAGTAACTTGAAATTTTCCAACCTAGTCCAGATTTGGACGAAATTTGAATCATTAAAGTCTATGGAAATATGGTAGCAATTGGTTGATTTAATTATGAATTTGACCACATGAGTAGATAGATAAGTCGTTAAGGAATCCGTACGACTTTACATAATTGAATTATGGTGAGTAGAACTCCAAAAATTGATCTTAGCGTGAATAGGTATTTTCTGAGTGTCGTTGGTTGAAGGTGTGTTGTGAAAAGGGGGTCTTGGAATTATTAAAATAGCTCACTGGATCCGTGCAAGTCGCTGGGGCGGGATTTATGTCGGCTGGTCGGGGCCGCTGTAGCAGGGTGAGTGCCTCTGTGGCGGGGCACACACGACTTAAAGTCGAATATAAACCCCAAAAATGTTTTATTCTGCAATTTTTGAACTTGAGAGCTAAGGAACGAACCCAAGGGTTTTCTTGACAGTTTTCCACCATTCTTGAGGCTAAAGGTAAAATTTTAACTCCCCGAATCCATTTTTCAATCCGTAGAACGTAATCTAATGGGTAATTATCGATGGAGAAGAGTTTTGATCTGAGAATTATGATTGAAAAAGCCCTAATTTGGATAGTGGGATCATGGGTATGATCTAGGGTTGTTAGAATTGTTAGTAATTCGGGTAATTAGTGATTTTTTATTGATTCCCGTATTATATTGATTGTTTGTAGACCAAGAACAAGCGGAACAAATTCGGAAAGGGAAGAATCAAGTTTCTTAGGGTTTCAAGCTTGTTTCAAGGTATGTGATGGTTGTGGTTCTATGATTGCGTGATATATGCTTGTTCTTGCTTCATTATGATATATGTATGTATGTGAATGTTGCATTAATGATCACATTATTTGCAAATGAGGATATATAAATGATGAATGTCATGAATCATGACTTGATTGTATGATTATGAGAATGTACTTTGTGATTGTGATTGTGTCTTGTTGAATGGATCGGGTGTTGCTTTCCGACACACTAACTTGGATCGGTTGCCTCGTTCCGGCATAATCATTGGATCGGGTACCACATTCTGGTATGCTAACTGTTTGGGTTTGGGTTCCATGAGAGGATCAATGATTTGACATAATTATGTATCTTGAGAAATGTGAAATTGTGTATTGTTCGTAAATGTTGATAATCTTGCATATGTTCGATATTATGCATGTGACTATATTGTTGTAATGACTTATGTATGTTGCACTTAGTGGGATAGTCACGTGATCCTACCAGTACACTGTGGTTGTGTACTGATACATCACTTTCTCTTTCTTTGTTGAGTACAGGGCATCTTCAGGCTGCTATTGATAGACCTCGCTTAGAATATCAGTGATCGCCGATCGAATTCAAGGGTGAGCTAGTTCTTTCATGCTGCCATTAGTTCTTCTTTCGTCTATGTCCACATTTCAGACTTAGACTTTTCTAGTTAGTTATTAGTTCATTAGTTTGGGGTCGTAACTCTTCATCAAGACAATCTCAAACTTTGGCCAGGACCTATTACCCCCTTGCACTTTTTAATAGTGTATTTTAGAGATATATAAGTGCCCACGTGGACAAGTTACTATTTATAATGATGCAATATTTATGACGCCACATGGACACTTATATATCTTTAAAATACACTATTAAATAGTGTAGGGGGTAATAGGTCCTACCTAAAGTTTGGAATTGTTCCATCAATTTTGGTCAAAGTTCAGATATATTTCGTACACTTTTCCCTAAATATTATGATATTAAGGGCCGTTTGGTTATGGTATAAGAGGCATGTTATTCATGTTTAAAAAGTTGTATTAGTTTTATTATGTTTGATAAAAGTTTTGTATTGGGTTGAAAAGTCAACATGACTTATACTATATTTGGTTGATAGGTTTCTAAATATGGTATAAAAGTTATTCATGTATTAATTGTATACGGTGTTTGGTTGCATTTTTTGTAAATACCTACATAACTTGTGAGGGAATCTATGTAAAAGTTATGTAGGATAGAAGGTGGAATAAGTTATGTGTGTATTAGTTATATATGTATTAACATGATAAATTACACATTTATCCCTATTAATTTATTTTAACTTTATTTTATTGAAAACTTCACATAATTATTTTATTTTCCCAACTATTTTTGTTTCTTACTTGTTTTTGTATACAAATGACATTTTATTTGTTTTCATTTAAAATCCAAATATAAATATTTTATTAATATTATGAATCGAAATGTATAACTTTGATACTGCATATGTTGATTATATATTCGCATTATATATTACTAAATACAATAAAGCCTCATCAAATTAATATTCAGTAAATTAATAATCTCTCTACAATAATATTTTTCTCCGGTCCTGACTTGGGCTAATGAAAAAAATTACTTATTTTGATAAGATAATAAGATAATATATTTTCAGAAGATCCCTATATATAAATTTATGGTTTCATTAATATTATAAATTAATAATTCTTTAAAAGTACAAATATATCTAAGAAAATTTAGTGAAATGTGATTCTATTGTGCTTTGTTTTTTGTTAAACCCTAAATCTAGTTAAGCTCATCTCTAACTTTTCTTATTGTATCCAAACGTTCTGGTGTTGTCTTTTTGAACTGCACCATAAAATTGTGAAGAGTTCTAGATATGATAAGTGTTTCCTTACGCATAACTGGTTCCAAAGGTATTGTATCTTCTACAACTTCATCATCAACATTGATTTTTATGGTATCCACAATTTCTTCTAAGCTCTAGATCGCTGAATATTTATCATTTTTACCTGGATAATCCAATAGGTTATTGACGTCCATTTTATCACGGTAACTGAGATCATTAATCATGACCTCAAGTTTATGCATGACGTTTTTACATGTGGGTTTATTCAAATTCTTTGAGATTTCATCCTCCAAACAAATTTTGCAATGTCGAAAATAATTTGTTGTTGTCTCTTGCTGAACATTCGTCGTCCAAGCTAGAATTGCAAAATTGATAGCATACAAAATATTTATCTTTCATGGATCAATTTCATGTCCCACTTCATAGCCTTTTAATATCATATGATAAAATATGTTATGATAATACATCTTGAAAGCTCTTATTATCCCATGATCACAAGGTTTAGTCTCAAAACACTCTATAAATTAATAATTATTAATTAATCCATTTAATAATACCTCTACAAAATAATAATATTTCACGGTTCCGTCTATATTAATTTAGTGAGATTTTAGTGTATATCCACATATCTAACTATCATCTATTAATTTTTTATTTAGAATGTGAATTTATATATATATATATTAGGTATACTAAAATGTACAAACAACACATGCAACATATTGATAAATATTTACATTATATAAAATAGGATAGTATAATGTACTTAAAATATATTAATAGTATTTTATTTTTATAAGCTTTAAACATTTAAAAAAAAAGAATTCCTAGTTAATTATGGAGAAAATTCCTTTCTTTATTTTTTGTAACGGAGAATATATACTATTTGCTTGCTTATTTATTTGTAAATAATATATATTAATTTATATTAAATCAAATATTCAGTAGTTAATAATTCATATAATGTAATCTCTACATAACTAAATAATACCTACATAACTAATGCATGCATAACTAATACTCACAAAACTAATACCTACATAAATAATACGCACATAACTAATACCCACATAACTAAATCCTGCATAACCAATACATACATAACTAAACCCTGCATAACTAATACCTACCTAACAAAACCCTACATAACTAATACCTGCATAACTCTAACCAGTAACCAAGCGACTCCTTAGTGTATAATAAGAAGTGTGATTACTACTGCCTTCTCTTTGTTGGTCTAATTATTTCTTTATTCATGAGAATGGTGTTAATTTTATCCTACAAACGTGCAATGGGACGGACACTTTGTAGCAGTGTGTTTGGCATATTGTTTGAGATGTTGAGGAGAAACGAAAAATTGAGCTTTTGTTGTTTGAGTAAATGGATCAATAACCTGATTGTTAAAATTGAATAGGTGGAGAGGAAGCAAATAACCTAAAACTGTTATAATTCTTCAGTACTAAGAAAACATACCCTAGTTAAGTGATTTTAATTTCAGAGCATTCAGTCCTTTTATTCATCAATAAAATTGTTAGAATTTTTTTTTTACAAATTCATACACTACAAATTTAATGAAAGAAAAAAAAAATATATATATAAATTGATGATAAGTAAAACAAATTATTAAATTAATTATTAATTATTATGTTTGGTTTAACATAGTTTTTTCTTCTAAAGAAATAAAAGTTTACACAAAGGGATTAAAAAGCGTGAATTTGTTATGGGTGATCTGGTTCTTCTATTCAACTCAAGGTTGGGCTTGTTTCCTGATAAGCTCAAGTCCAAATGGATCGGTCCATTCAGGGTCACACAAGTATTTCCACATGGAGCGGTCGAGCTCAAGAACAAGGAGGGGAACAAGGTTCAAAGTTAATGGGCAGAGGATAAAAGTCTACATGGGGAAATCAGAGAATGTGCAAGAAGTGATTGAGGCCTACTATCTTGATGAAGTCTGAGTATTCAAGGTGTCAGCGCCATGCCGCGACGTTAAATCAAGTGCTGCTGGGAGGTAACCCAAGATGTACAATTTAGCCAACTATAAGTTTTCCTTTTCGATATAGGAGTTTTCTTCGTTTATTTTGATTTTTGTAGTTCTTAAGATAGGTGTTTTATTTTTGTATTAGTGTTGGCTAGATATAAAATAGGGTCCGTGTCTAGAAAATGTAAAAAAAAAGTCTTAATGGTTGCTACGTGTGCAGGGACAAAAAGCAAACTATGCGTAATAAGGTTGTGCAGTGGTCTCCGGACCCCATCGATGGTCTGTTGGTCAATCCACGGACTGTGAATGCCATCCGTAGATCCTAGGTAAGTGCTCTAAATTTTTCTAATTTGTCCGTAGGTCGACCCACGGACCGTAGACGGGGTCTCGTGGGTCCAAAACTAGGGTTTACCTGACCCAACCCGGACCTCTTGTAAAATAAACCCTTCATTTTTAAACACTTCCCAAGTCCATATCCCCCCCCCCAACCATTTTTCAACCTTCTAAATCCCTCATATCACTCTCATAATTACCATATCAATTCCCCAAATCCCATATATCTCATTTTCTCTCCCAAATCAATCCCCACTTCTACTTTTCCTCCCCAATGATTCCAAAGTCCGGGTTCGGTGTCGAAAGTCTAGCAAAGGGTCACGAATATCGTTGCAACACACACTCATCATCGGTGATTATCTGTAAGGTATATAAATTTCTCCCAAACTTCGAATTACTTCATTGTTTTATTTGAAATCACATCAACGAACTTGACCTTCGGTTTTTAGTTTCGTGTTTGAATGTTGAATTAAAAGTTAGAAAAACCCTTGGTATGATGGTATGCGAGTGTGTAGTTAATTAAAACCAACCAAATTAGAGTAAAAGTTCTAATTGGAAATTTTGATGTAGGGTTCCTAGTTTTGGTATGTTAAAAAGTCGAGTTGTGTGTAATCGGAACACTAAGGATGAAGAACTACCATATATTGTGTTGAAATGCATGATTAGACCTAGATTGAATGATTGATTAATGAAATAAGGAGTAAAGTGTTACTCATGTATAAAACCTTGTACAGAACGGACCCATGAAATCCCGTCTACAGACCATAGGTCACCCTACAAACCGTAGGTCGGGTCCGTGAGTCAGTAGCACACAGAGTTTTCACTAACTGCTGAACCACGGTGTGGACTACGGTCCGTCGTTCCATCAAAGGACCATTCTGCACATCCGTGGTTCCCACATCAGAGACCTAATTTTGGGTACTCTAACCTACGGATGGGACCCACGAACCGTTGTACCATCGATGGACCATCAGTGCCTACCGTAGGTCGACAATTCAACTACTGTCCAGAAATATTTTGAGATAGTGTTTTGGTCTGACACTTGGTCTAAAATTATTCCATAAGTATTATTGTACTAATTTGGTACTAACTAAGCTTCCTCAGGTACCATGGCCCCGAAGCAAGCTCCGACCTACACTGCCAAGGAAAAATAAAAATTCGTTGCTCCGACTATAAGGCTGCTAGATGAGGATTCGGATAGGGAGTACGTTCCACCTCCCAGTAGGACCACCCCACTGCTCCACGCACTACACGAAACAGATCTCGGTAGGTAAGCTCCGACGTGGTCACTACCCCCCCAGTCTGAAGTGGGTGCCACACCGATTAGCTCAGAAGCTGACTTTGAGTCCCCATTCAGTTCCAGCTCTAGCGGCAAAACCACATCTTCCTCTGAGTCTGAGAGTACGGGGTATATCCCACTCCCCCCCAGTTCTAAGATTGCACTAGTTACTACGGAGCCCAATAGATGGTGTTTGACGGTCCAATATCAAATCTATAATGATGCTCACATGTTGAATGAGCAGGATAAGATGGCCAGATTAGTCACTGAGGAGCGCCGCCTTCTCATAGGTAGCCTTCAGACCACTGCAGTCATCCACGACCTTTTTCAGAGACACAAGTGTTAGTGGATGGCACGGACCACAAGCACATACAACGAGGAGATACTTCGGGAGTTCTACGCTTCCTATGCTGCCACCATCAGGGGGTACATCTCCAAACTAGCTAAGCCCGCAACTCATCCCCAACTCGAGGCTACATTGGTATGGGTTTACACCATAGACATCTCCGAAACCACCCTCCACAGGTTTATCTATGGCCCGAATCACACTCTTCCTGTCAATACCGCAAAGTTCCATTATCGAATGATTATCATTCAGAGCGGGCCACTTTAGAGGAATGTTGATCAGAGGGAGTAACTTATTAGGTAGCTACCACACCATCTTGCTTCGGATGGAGCGAGCGTGGAGTAGGTTAGTACCCCTAGCCTAGGCATTAGGAAAGATACATTGAACTTTGTTGCAATATTCATCTGACTGCTAGTGCAGAATCGACTATCCCCTACTCAGGCGGACAATGTGGTCACATGGGACCGTGCGGTGATGGTAGCAGCAATGGTAGCGGGGCTTGAGGTAGACTTTGCCCGAATATTGATTGCGGAGTTCCATGATAGGTCCTTCAAGGCCACAACCACCTTACCTTTCGCGTGCCTCATCTTCCATCTATGCAGGGATTCGTCTATACCGGTATGGCATTGTCATAGGTTGCTTCATGCAACCAAGACTCTACACATTATTCTTATTTGGTATGATGCAAACCTCGCTGCACCGCGGAGAGAGCCACAGGTTGAGGTGCCACCTTTGGATAATGATATGGTTGTCGATGTTGAGCAAATACAGGTCGATGATTCCACCATTCCGGCCACTACAATAGACACTCAGGCACCACCATCTCTGGCCATCATTCAGGCCCCTAGATCATCCCGAGCCACTCCTTCTTTAGGGTCTACCGTCATCCGTCTAGGCCGAGTCTAGAAGCTGGAGGCACAGATGGCCACTCTGTTTCAGCATGTGAAGGCATGGATGCAACGGTCTATAGCGGAGTCCGAGGCGAGGGTTGAGCAGAGGATGGAGCAGATGATGGACAAGAAGGTCCAGACCGTTCATAAACTCGTGGATGCCTTTGAGTTGCACGTGTTGGAGAGGCCAGCCCCGACCGTTGATGTAACCACCTTCCAACAGGAGTTGGCTAGCCTCCGTGCTGATGTTGTTGCACTTCTCGCTCCCCAGAGATTGAGCCAGAGTCTTTCCTTATGGAACCAGACGATGAGGTGCTGATGACTACCCTATTCAACGATGATATGCCGCCACAAGATTCCTCCCATGCCGCGGGGAAGTGATTTCACGTATCAGCACACTTCATTCAATACTAAGTGACAACGATCGTTCAATAGTAATATAACCAAACTATGTGAGTTGGCGTCGAGTCCCAAGGGAGTGGTTCATAATTGAGAATCAATAGGAAAGTAAGAATATGCTCAAGTCAATCATGTAAAAAAATATTTATGAATAAAAGCATTGTTCAAATTATGGGTGACACAAGTGTCAAATATCAGAAGGGGTTTGTTTCAATTATTAACTAAAACAACAAATAACACAAAAACACGAATATATAGATTGCTTTTTGGGATGTGATTGGATTATGGGTTAACGTAGACAATCGGATAATTGCAATTAATAGTGAATAGTTGTAAATTAGTGAATAAGCTAGACTTTAATGGGGTAAAATTTTCTCTCGAACAATTTACCCCGAATCAAATTGGTTTCTCTTTAACACCAATAAGAAGCAATTAAGAACATTCTTCTCTTTAATCCATTCACTCTCTCAAGATGAATGTGTGGAAATTTTTTAGGGTTCACTCTCTCGAGCTGAACCCATGACAACCCAATACCCATAGACTAGCGATTCAGAAATTTTGGTTTTAAAACCTCTCTCTCGAGCAAGCCAAAAACACAGAGTTAGGATTGTATTTGCAACTACAACCCATTAATTTCAACCACAATTTCTGAACAAAAATACTTTTAAACAACATTTACACTATCAATTAACAATACCCAACACCTATATCAACCCATAATCACATAATCACAGCCCAAAAATTAGAGTTTTAGCTTGACATTATAAAAAGGTAAAAATTGTTACCAAGTTGTGTTTCCATCAACTGGGTATGATTGATATTGTCTTTACAAAGGTCTAAGATAAAGAAGCTTCAACACCACTTCCAATTTTTTAGAAAATGGAAATACAAATCTTAAAAGCTAAAGAAATATAGTCTCTAAACTCAGTTCTAAGCTCTAAACTTGAAACCTGAATGTTAGATTCTAAACTGCATACTAAACTAAGAATTTAAAAAAAGTATCTTTAGTTGTAAAAAAAAAAGTGTTGCGAAGGACCATTCATCGTAGTAAGTCGGGATCGCCGATCCACTCAGCGATCAGCCCTTTTGTCAATTCCATCGCCTTTTTTCTTTGGCCTACAACATCTTCAAGCACTGTAACTTTGGGCGATATGGCACTACATCGCAGAATCATTCGCCGACTCATTGACTTCTCCTTTCGATCGCCTACTTCATTTTCTCTTTCTGGGCTTGGCACACTGGAACATTAGGCGAGACATCAGCCATTCTGAGATTTGCCCAATAGATTAGACGATCCTTAGGCCTTCATTTCTTCATCTTTACAGGGGCCTTGTTCCTTTATGCTCATTAGTGTCCATGCTTTGTTCCTAAATCAAAATACCTGAAATTCAAGGATTTACAACAGTTATTGGCACAAAATATGCATTTGAGGACACTAAATCTATTAAAATAAAGTCATAAATGAGTTCAAATCGTGGACTCATCAACACCCCCAACTTAAACTTTTGTTTGTCCTCAAGTAAAACTCAAGTTCAGCAGTTCAAAAAGGATGTCTCAAACAGTGCTACACAAGACTCAGTCATTAATGCTCACAAAAAGTCTCAACTTACTCATGCAAGGATCAATTGTGCCCTCAAAGATTCAAATTGTGACTCACCAGTATCAAATAATCTCAAGCTCACATTACTTGCTTCAAATGAAGTTCAAGCTCAACAAAGGTACCCAAATGCCCTCACAGAAAGAATGATTCCATATTCACACACAACAGATCTCAATTTAAAGTTCCGGATTAAAATGCAACACTCACACTCAAAAAGATGAACACAATGGATGATTACACCCATAGGTTTGCCCGTATATTCCAATCAACACTTGTTTCAGCTCACTCGAGATAAAAAAGGTGTTTTCAAGGCTTGTAATGGGGCTGAGTGTAAAGGTATGATCATTCAGTCTTAGGGACTTCTATCCTCATGAAATGTGGTACAGTTAATTTCCTTTTCTTTATCATTCTCATTTCAGGCTCAAAAGTCACCCATTCTTTACTTTCCATGGATTGCTTGGACACCCCATTTTCTTTGCATTTTCACAACTTTATTTCACTGCCTTTTCATTCTTTTTCTCTTTTTTTTTTCTTTTTTTCTTTCCATCTTTTTCTCTTTTTTTTTATATGGAGGGGTTCCTTCCTTTTCAAATCCATGGGTCAAAGGGGACTTTCTTGCACTTCTTGATTTACCTTCTCTTTTCACCACACCCCCAACTTAGGTTTTTGGCCTAAGTTGGCTATTCATACAAACCACAAATCATGAGGATTATGGGTAATGGGTCAAGAAATGTTACATTTTTATCAAGTTTCTTCCAAGAAAAGGCTAAGGCTCAATGGGTGTTCAAATGGGATTCACACACTCACAAGGTAGGCCACAAAGAGGTATAATATCAAATTGTTTCACACTCTTCAAAGTTGCCTAAGATCATATCAAGAGATTAGCATCACTTAGTCAACCAGACCAACGGGGCAAATTCTAGGTGTCATCACACATGGTTCACGGTAAGCTCATCTCACATGGCATAAACACCAATGTCAAACAAGACTTCACAATTTTGCTAGTGTATAATTCTCATCACAAGAGACTTAATTCAATACATGGCTAGTCGCAATGAGATTCAAAGACTTCACATATTCTCTATGCCACTTCATTTGGCCTCATCGTAGCCACACATTCATATTTGTTCGATCTTGAGCACTATTAAAGTCATTGGTATTGATCAACACCGATACCTATATTTGCAATAGAACAACCACATTCAAACACAAACAAGAGGTGTCAATTTTTTTTTCCGGAAGGGTCCAAAAATCATTTACCATTTAAAACAAGGAGCCACACGCTCAATCATCTGCAAAAAAACTGTAACCCACAATTATAGCTCAAACCTCAAATATATACTAAACAAGAGAGTCACAAAGGATAACACAAATGGTGGGCCTCACCCCACCACAATTAAAGTCATTTGTCCTCGAATGCAAACAAAAATATCCATAAGTCAAAAATAAAATAAGACAGAGAGGGAGATAAAGAAGGTATCTTGTCTACTCAGTCGCTCCACCTATCTGGGCATCAGGGCCCAGTGCATCAATCTAGACTTGGGCATCAATGACCAGAGTCAACTCAGAAGGAATAGTAGTACCAGACCCACTAGGAGAGGCGAAGGGTGTATCCGCCAAATAAGCCTGCACAGCTGCATCTACCATTGTCTTCTCAGTTTTCGTAAGGCCCTCATATGAAAAATTCTCATCCACCACAAGCATCTCCTCAGACTCAGAATCAGCTGCATTCTCAACTGTAATCTCTTCAGTGGTGGTAGCCGGAGGCATATCTGGTACATCTGGAATCTCCACCATCCTGAAGATCATGGACATCTCAGTGGACTTCAGCTGGTCCATATCTCTCCTTAGTTCAGCAATGGCGGCCTTTATAGCCGTCACCTATTCGGTGGCCCCTTGGCCCGCTCACATACCACTATGCTAGTCACAAGGGCATCAATGTTAGCGCTCAATGGTGTCACTGCATCATCTAGGGCAGTATGAATCATGCTTGAAATGGAGGCCTCAAGTGTGGCAGCACGACAATCAGCAGAATAGGCAAGTTGCCCCATCTGGAGTAATGAAACCTAAGTGAGCGGAGTCTGGGAAACAACAACAACAAATCTAGCAGGCAGTGTAGCAGCAGAAGAACCTAGAGTGTCAGAAGAAGCAGTAGTAGAGGTACATGAAGGCCCAGGGGCTAGAGTAGGCAAAACTGCCTCCGCAGGTACTGAGTCTGTGTCCAAAATCGGGGAAGAGTCCACCGGGGATGACTTCTTCTTCTTTCCCGCTTGATCCTTCAAATATCAGTAGAGGATGTGGGAATCACCTCCAAATTGTTCTTTGCATCTCTAGGAACTCGAGCCCGTCTACACATCTTGGTGATCAATACTGGAAAGGGAAGTGAGGTCTAGCGCTACTTGGCCCTCATGACCATCTCCTGTGCTATAATTATCCCAGATTGAGCTTCGTCTCATCAATGATGCAACCCAGACATGCTGCCTTGGCATGCTAGAGAATCGAATCTTCTGGGATGGCATAATAGTACTGCTGATGAAGCCAAATGAGAACCTTGCAGCTATCTTTAGATCCTCTTCTCGATAGGTGCTTCAACTTCAAGCCATTTGGGGGCAGCGCCTGATATGAGAGGAGCTAACCACTTCTTCATATTTTCTAATGTGGTAGTTCGATCATCTGTTGGCAGTAGTCATCAATATCATCAGGACAGTCCAGGACAACATTGATAGCCTCACTATCACACTTGACCTTTTTTCCCCTAACCACTACATAATCAACTGGTTTAAATGCAACTACTTTCTTGTTTTTCTGAGGTATCAAGGCTCCATAAGGAACATAGAACTCTCAGACCCAATTAAGAATGTAAAGGTCCCGGGGCTTGGAGAAGATCTGGAATTTAAGGGTCCTGTCACTGACCCCATCTGTGGACAAATGCTTCTCCTCGATGATTGTCCTCAGCCCCTCAGTCTTTAATATCTTCATAGACTTTGGGGGAGGACCCTATACATGAGGTGCTAGGACTACAATCTGCTATGGAGCTGGAGAAGAAGAGATGGTGGGCTGAGAGTCCTGATCCTAGATGAATCATTTATTCTTTTTGAACACAGCTCTGCCCTCTGCGTTACTACCAGCTCATCAGTATCAGAAGCGACAGTCTGAGGCTCCTGATGCTCACCCTCACTCTCAAAAGTGGTGAGGAAAGTGTCATAGATGCTATCACTGTCGGAGTTGGCCTCTAGTGATGTAGGTGCTTTGCCTTTACCCTTGCCTTTCCCACCAGTTGTGGGAAGTTCGGTAGCTTTTCCCTTGACGCAACTATATCCTCATTTAGTTTTATACCTTTAGCCTTCCTTCGAGGTGGCATGTTTCTACTTGCAACCTTAGGTCTAGTCATGTCTCTAAAACATCGGGAAAAAGTTAGAAACATTTCAATGAAAAGTACAATAGAAAAATTTGCAGAAAGATTTGGTGAACCAATCGGCGAGTCACCGAATCACTTTGGCGAGCTAGATCGGGCTCACTGAAAGGATTAGGTCAAAATTCTCAGAAAAATTTGATAAGTCAGCAATGGAAAGGCCTTTCATGGTATTGCCAATAGCTTTCGGTAAGCAAGGGTTAGCCCACCAAAAGTTACCGTGTTTTGCCAAATTTGGCCATTTGACATCTTTTGCACTTAAAAATGACATCACTTTCTCTATCATTGGGCAAATTACGTCATTTGGCACAACTATGGGTTACTTAAACTTCACCCGACTAGACCCAACAACATGCAAGCACAAGCTCACAAGATTTAACCAATTTAAAGGCACAAATCTACGGGAATTCAACAATGTAAACATTACAGACAAGATTATTGAATTAAAACAGACATTCAAATACACAAATCCTAATAGAGAGGCCCAACACACTTTAACAAGATAAAATCATTTGCATAAGAGTACAAAATTCTAAAAGTAAACTCGGGGTTCAGAAAACCAATCTTTGATGCCGATTAAGATAAGATTGAAATGCTAGGCGGCAATGAAATCCCAATCCGAGCACAAATCAATGACTAAAATGCAAAAATATAGAAACTAAAGTACGGGTGTGAGGTTGGGAAGTTTGAAACTAAGTGAAAGTGAAGAATTTGAAAGTTTAAACCTTTGGCCTGATAAAAACCATCCAGTTCTCGCCCATTTAGTGACATTAGTCATTCTCGCCGACCTACTCAGTGACACGCCAAATGCTCACTTGTATTGCCAAGTTTTACAGGACCATCAGTTGATGTGGGGGTCTAAACGGTGGACTAGATCATGATCGCTGACCTGCTCGACGATTCCCCAATAGTTTACTGGGCTCGCCGAATTTTACAGATTCCAATTTAAAGTTTTCTTCAGTCCAATGGTTGTCTGGTCGGGGTCACCGACCTCTTCAGCGATACAGCAGTTGGACCTTTAGCTTGCCAATTTGCACTTTTCACACATTTTCCACACTTTGAACTGCACATTCAACACACTATTATTGCAAACTTAAAAAAACAAAGAAAATAAAACTTGGGTTGCCTCCCAAGCAGCGCCTTAGTTAACGTTGTGGCACCACGGAAGTCCACCTTCAAACCTCATTCTTAGGGTTAGCCTTAGTATCACTAGGCAACCCCCCTTGTTGTCTCAGGTTTAAATGAGATGAGATATGACCCATTTGGGTCTCTACCTGTTTGATCGACACTGAATGGGAGGTGACGGTCTGGCTAAGGGTCGACACGTCTTCTTTCATCTCTTTCAAGATCTTGTCGGAGCCCTTAACTTTGTTGAGGATATGAGAAAGCATATCCACAGACCGGGCACCTTCTAAATCCTTTGCCTTTTCGCGCTCGTGGGGAGGCACATATCTATCCTTCTTTCCATCCTTCCAATTGGGATTTCGGTCCCTCCATTCTCGATCACAATCTTTCCAACCTTGGTTACCACCCTACCTCGGGTAGTTTGAACTATAACCACCGCCTTGGTTGGCTAGGAAATTCACCTATTCATTATATAATGCCTCAAACTTGGACTCATCTAGATTAGCACACCCGACACCCACGACATTGACACTTTGAGCACCAACTCCAATGATATTTTTAGACAAAATGTCAAGTTGTGTCATGATCTTGGCCATGTTCTGGTCCCTCTCTTGGTATTTCTCCATCTGCTCTTTGTTAGTTTAAACGTGATAGGGGAGGCCTGGTCTTCACGGTTATAGCACGCCCTGTTTATGGTAGTCATGCCATCCAAGAGCTGAGCCGCTATCACATAAGGTTGCTGCATCAAACCTCCCGGAGAAAGTTGGTCTGCAACACCCTTATTAACCGATACGAAACTCCGATAAAAATACTGCAGCAACACGTTATCACGCAAGCCATAGGTTGGGCATTGAAGCACCAACTTTTTGAATCGCAGCCGAGTTTCATGAATTGTCTGGCCTTCTAGACGCTTGAAGCTCTAAATGTTGTCCTGAAGAGTCATCATCTTAAAGGGAGATAAAAATTGCACTTGAAATGCGGTAACGAACTCCTTCCACGAAGTGATTGATTCACGTGGCAATTCAGCCAGCCACTTGCACGCATCTCCCATCAAAGAGAATGGGAACAACCTCAACTGGACAGATTCTTGGGAGATATTCTTGAAGGAGAAGGGTCTGTATAGATCCACGAAGTTTCTAATGTGATCATGGGGATCCTCATGAGACAAACCACAAAAAAGCTCCTTTAGTTACAAGAGTTGCAACATAGTACTTGTGATATGGAACACCACATTCCTTTCGACCGGAGGCAAGTGAATGGCACCAATACCTCCCATGAGATGGGGTCATTAGCATGAGGCTCGTTGACATAATTGAGGTTTACGATGTCATCTTAATGGCCTACTTGGCTGCCATTGCTGCCGTTCTCACTTATACTACCTGTTTTAACACACTTACAAGAAAAACAAAACTAAAATTAAGTAAGTATCACTATGATTAACAAGAACAAAATTCAACTTAACTAAAAATTCTCAAATAACACCACTCCCCAGCAGCGGCTTCATTTTGATTTAACGTATCAGGACACTTCATCCAATACTAAGTGCCAACAGTCGTTCAATAGTAATATAACCCAACTATGTGAGTTGGGGTCGAGTCCAAAGGGAGTGGTTCGTAATTGAAAATCAATAGGCAAGGAAGAATATGCTCAAATCAATCATAGCTAAAAAATTTACGAATAAAAGCATTGTTCAAATTAGGGGTGACACAAGTGTCGAATATCAGAGGGGGTTGGTTTCAATTATTAACTAAAACAACAAATAACATGAAAACATGAATATAGAGACGGGTTCTTGGAATGTGATTGGATTATGGGATAAGGTAGATAATTAGGTAATTGCAATTAATAGTGAATTATTGTAAATCAGTGAATAATCTAGACTTTAATGGGGGGTAAACTTTCTCTCGAACAATTTACCCCAAATCAAATTGGTTTCTCTTGAACAGCAATAAGAAGCAATTAAGAACAACCTTCGCTTTAGTCCATTCACTCTCTCTCGCCAAATGTGTGGAAAAGCGTTTAGGGTTCACTCTCTCGAGTTGAACCCATGACAACTTAAAAAACACAGACTATCGATTCAAAAAATTTGGTTTTAAAACCTCTTTCTCGAGCAAGCCAAAATACAAAGTTAGGATTGTATTTGCAACTACAACCCATAAATTTCAACTAGAATTACCGAACGAAGGACCATGCTAAACTAAGAATTTAAAAACTTATTTATAGTTGTAAAAAAATGTGTTGCGAAGGACCATTCAGCGTAGTAAGTTGGGATCGCCGATCCACTCGGTGATCCACCATTTGGTCAATTCCATCGCCTTTTTACTTTGGCCTTCAGCATCTTCAATCTCTTTAACTTTGGGCGATATGACACTGCATCGCGGAACTGTTCGATGACTCGCTGACTTTTCCTTTCGATCACCTACTTTATTTTCTCCTTCAGGTCTTGGCACACTGGAACATTAGGTGAGAGATCAGCCATTCGATGATTCATCCAATAGATTAGGCGATCCTCAGGTCTTCTTTTTTTCATTTTTTCAGCTGCCTTGTTCCTTTTTTGGTCATTAGTGTCCATGCTTTGTTCCTATACAAATACCTAAAATTCAAGGATTTACACTAGTTATTGGTACAAAATATGCATTTGAGGACACTAATCTATTAAAATAAAGCCCTAAATGAGTTCAAATCATGGACTCATCTGGAAGAATCCCTACTCCACTCATACTTCTGTTGGTGCTGAGGCTAAGAGATTGAGAAAGAAGGAGCGGCAGTAGACTGAGGAGACTCTGAAGGGATCCATAGTTGATAAGTAGTGGAGACAACAGTGGGCCAAAGAGATTGATTTTTTGTCCAATCTGGCAGTGTGAGCACTACTGAGAGTGCTGAGATAGTTGATGCGGGCGCTACTGATGGCGTACCAAGTGTTGATCCAACGGGCTCCAGGAAACCAGACCCACATGCTTCTTGAGAGGTCTTCGGCGCTTTTGCACCACAAGTTTGCTTCACCTTCACCGTATGCCTTATATTTTTTCTTTCTGTGCATTGAGGAAAATTGCACATTATTTTCTTGGAGGTGGGGTAAATGGATTGGAGTGTTAGGGTGAAGTCTGAGTAACCCAACTCATAATCCTCTTTTGGGGTTTTCTTGCCTTTGTTCTTTTCCCCAAAGGACCGTTTACATTTATGTACCTACATGTTTAGGATTGTATGTGTAGAAGTAAGTCAAAGAATAAAAAGCATGATGGCATAATGAGCATGAAATTGATACCCATTCAAAACTTTTGAAATGTGCTAGATTTATAGTCTTGATGAGTTGAATGAGTTGAATCTTAATATGACAAGATAAAGAACCGATTTGACTTCATGACTTAAGCTAAAACTTGAACTAGGTAATTTGATAATCTGAGAATGATACAATGTGCCAAGAATGTGTAAGAAAAGTTGAATGTTCAGACAGTATGTGCAAATCTAGAACTTGTCCCATTGGTCCTGCTAAGATAATCTTGGCTAGAAGTTAGGAAATGATCATAGGCCTTTGTTCAAATAAGTCCACTCAAACCTAAATTGATCCAACCAAATGAAATCAATTTTCCCTTTGATCCAAATATTTGAGCCTAATATAGACCACTTCTTTCAATTCACCCAACTCACCTTCCCAAAAAACAATTGTTTTAGCCCAGGTCCCTCCTTGGAAATGTGCACCTTGACTTATGCCAAAAGCCTATGTTGAGTGTGGCTAATTCAAGAAAATTCCTTAATCTTGGCCCTGGTCTGACATCGGATAGTCTGCACCTCAACTAATGCAAAATATATAAGTTGAGGGTGGCAATTAAAAGGGAAACCGAAAGAAAAGGGTACGAAAAGAGTTTTGTGTTGAAGAGAAAAAACTAAAAGATAGAAGAAGATAGGAATTATGCAAAAGATGAATAAAAAACTGATGAAAGTAATAAAGAAAAATAAAGTGAAAGAAAAATAAGAAAAGTGAAAAATAAGAGCAATAAAGTCAAAAGTCACATCTATTTTTAAAAAAGTCAAGGGACAGAAAGTGAAATGAAAGTATGTCAAAAATAGGTTGAGAAAAGAGGTAAAAAGCCCATGTAGTGTCAAGAAGGGCAAAAAGTCACTAAAAAGTACCCAAATATGTCCTACCTGACCCTGAGCCTACATTACAAACTAAGAAAGTTCTATAGTAATCCTAGCAACTAGTTTGGAGAGTCTATGCAGTGAAAATAAGGGCAAGCCTATGGTATTGAGCACTAACTGTACTTGAAGTCACTTCTAAGCGTGAGTGTTGAATGAATCCTAAAACTTAAAATTCATATCTATTGTGTGAAAAGGATTTCATCTAAAATGAGGCTACTAGTTACATTGTCGGAAAGTTGGTACCTTGTCTATTGTGAAAAGTGTATGTTGTGGTGTCTATTAGTTGATCTTTGTCATATATTGATCCGCATGAGTTAGCTTGTTGAGTCTAGATAAAAACGTTTGCACTAAATGAGGGATTTGAGGGAATAGATAACCATGTGATTGCTTGAGGAGAAACAACATGTTTAAGTTGAGGGCGTTGATATACCGTGAGTTTACGGTATTTTTGATACATTTCACTTAAGAATTGTCTGTGTCTAGGGCGATTTTGTGTTGGAAATAATGTTTTATGTGTTATGTTTGCAGGAAATAGGCTTGGATGCTGCTGAGTGAGATGACAGCTGAAATTATGCAGAAGCAGCCACCCACGAACGTGATCCACAGACTGTAGGTCCTTTGAAGGTCTATCGATGGGTAGGTGTAGATGGAGCATCAGGGAAGTCTGACCAAGTGTGGAACTACAGAGCAACTGACGGTAGGTCGACCCACGGGCCGTCCTATACATCTGTGGAATGTGTTCAGAGAATTGACGTTCCAGTACTTGATGAAAAATCCTAAGTGTGGAGCCACGAAAGAGGACCCACAGACCATAGGGCAACCTACGGTCCGTTCTGCACATCCGTCGTTGATGATCTGAGAGTGAATGTTTTAGTCCCTACTAAAAAGTTCTAAGTGTTGACCAACATAAGGGGACGTATGAACTGTAGGTCAACCCACGGTCCGTAGGTCGATTCGTCGATTGATGCCGCGTTCCAAAAGTTTATTTCCTTATTTTGTTTCCTTTTTGTTTAGGACATGTTTTTCTATAAATAGGGTATGTAAACCTCTTTTTTGGGGGTTAGACATTATTGTTTATTTTTAGTTTTTAGTATTTTGTGGAATTAACTTGCAACTTTAGCAATTTGATTTCCGGATTTTGTTTACAAGATTTTGACTTTGAAATTCAATTGGAGATTTTGGGTTTCTTCTACTCTAATCATAAGTTCATGACTTCTTCTTATCAAAACATGAATTGTGTTCTTTGAAGCATGAGTAGCTAAATCCACAACTAGGGTTTTCGGAACCATGGGCAATTACAATGTATGAATAATAATTAAGTAATTCTTGAATAGTGTTTATCCATGTATTGGTCATTCTTTCACTTAGAAGTATTTTTAACGAGTGCATGGGTTAGAACTCGCCTCGTTGCTACTTGCCGTACCAAGGAGGTAGTTAATGAGAAAATAATTACCTATAGAGATTTAGTGGATGCTATCTAATAGTCTAATGTTAATTGGTGCAAGGGTGAAAACTAAACCATACATTGATGTGATGTCTAATCTAGGGTAAAGGTAAGGGTTAGTAAAGTAAACACTCGTAGCCGGACCAAGGTGCATAGTGAAATTTCTCTATTTGGAGGACCAATCACTTAGGGATACCTATTTTACCTACTTTTCATGTAAAACACTAGGAGATGATTACTATTATTAGGATTACCGTGTTAAAAGCTTATAAGGAACACATGCACCCTAGTTTCTCTCTCATATTGATAACTTAAAGTTTGAATCCTACTCACTTGTTTCTTAAACAACAATCGGTTATTTGCTTAGAAAAATCCCCCTCTTTAATTACTTGTTTTGGAAATAGTTTGACTAAACGGATATAATAGTGAGTTAAGTTTAAGTCTGAACCATATTCCTCATGGGATCGACCCCAACCTATAAGTTAGGTTCTTTATTTGAAGACGACCGCTTATACTTCTTTAATAGAGGTGTAATTTGAGTGTATCAGCTACATGCATGCTATGCTTCTATTGATTGTAGAACTCGTGTAGTCAAGATTCAGTTTCTGAATGAACCTATCCTAGTGTGGAAAGGGAGAAATTATATGCCTAAGGGTTAGTTTGTTTCTTGTTTTAAAGCTGGAAAGATGATATCTAAGAGTTGCATTTACCATCTAGTTAGGGTGGGGGATATAGATTCCGAGACCCCTACTCTTGAGTCAGTCCCAGTTGTAAATAAGTTTTCAGAACTGTTCCCAGATGATCTATCGATATTGCTTCCGAGCGGGAAATAGTCTTCGGTATTGACCTTCCCCCAAATACACAACCTTTCTCTATTCCTTCTTATGGTATGGCTCTGGTAGGTTTACGGTATTAAAGGAGAAATTGAAAGATCTGTTTGATAAGGGTTTCATCCGACCAAGTATTTCTCCATGGGGTGCTCTAGTTTTTTTTGTTAGAAAGAAAGATGGTTCGCTTCATATGTGTATTGACTACTAACAACTAAATAAGGTTAACGTTAAGATTAAAAATATCCCCTCCCAAAGATAGATGATTTGTTTGATCAACTTCAAGGGGAAAGTTACTTCTCAAAGATTGACCTCCAGCCAGGTTATCACAAAATGAGGGTGAAGGAAGATGACATTTGGAAGACGACTTTTCGAACTCGGTATGGTCATTATGAGTTTTTGAAAATGTCGTTTGGTTTGACTAATGCTCCGACAACATTTACGGATTTTATGAATAGGATGCTTAGACCATACCTTGATATGTTTGTAATTGTGTTCATTGATGATAAATTGATTATTCAAGGAGTGAAGATGAGTATACCAATTATTTGAGGATTGTCTCGGAAGTTATCAAGATCCAACAACTTTTTGTAAAGTTTAGTAAATATGAGTTTTTGCTAAAGTTCTTGGCTTTTCTGATCATATTGCTTCTGGTAAGGGTATTGAGGTAGATCCTAAGAAGATTGATGTAGTTAAGAGTTTTCCTAGACCTCTATCCCCTTCGGATATTAGAAGTTTCTTGGGTTTAGCCGGCTACTATAGAAAGTTTGTCGAAGGATTTTCATCGATATCCTCTCCATTGATGGCATTGATTTAAAAGTAGCTTAAGTTCATATGGTCCGAAGCTTGTGAAAAGAGTTTCCAATAATTGAAAGATAGACTTACTTCCGCTCTGGTGTTGACTTTACCAGAAGGCTGTTGGCTTTGTTATTTATTATGATGCCTCAAGAATAGGGCTAGGATGTGTACTTATGAAAAATGAGAAAGTCATTGCCTATGCTTCAAGGCAACTTAGAATTCACGAGAAGAACTATCCTACCCATGACCTTGAACTAGCGGCAGTTATTTTTTCCTTAATGATTTGGAGGCATTTTTTGTATGGTGTTCATGTGGATGTCTTTACCGACCACAAGACTTTGCAATACGTGTTTAAACAAAAAGATCTAAATCTTCGCCAAGAAAGATGGCTTGAGTTAGTAAAGTACTATGGCATTAGTGTTCTCTATCACCCTGGTAAGGCGAATGTGGTGGCAGATGCTCTTAGTCGATTATCGATGGATAGTGTTGCTCATATAAATGATGATAAAAAAGAATTGGTTCGTGATGTTCATAGATTGACCTGATTGGGTGTTCTTCTAGTTGACTCAACTAAGGGTGGTGTTATGGTCACAATGGTTGAAATCGTGTTTTGGGGCTGGTGTGAAAGCCAAACAAGGTCTTGATCCGACTTTGTTTCAATTAAAGGAATTGGTATTTAAGAAGTCCGTAAAGGCTTTCTCTCAAAGGGGAGATGGTGTACTTAGATATCAAGGTCATTTTTGTATCCCAAATCTGGGTGAATTGAGAGAGAAGATCTTGTCAGAAGCCCATAGTTTTCGATACTCCATTCACCCAGGAGCCACAAAGATGTATCGTGACTTGCGGGAAATCTATTGGTGGAATGGGATGAAAAGGGATATAGTGGGATATATGGCTAAATGTCCTAACTATCAACAAGTGAAAGTTAAGCATCATAAGCTGGGAGTTTTATCTCAAGATATTAGCATTCCTACTTGGAAGTGGGAAGATTTCAATAAGGACTTCATTGTTGGTATACCACACACCCGACGACAACATGACTCAATTTGGGTTATTGTGGATCATATGAAAAAATCAGCTCATTTCATTCCCGTAAGAGTTTCACATTCAGCAGAGGACTATGCTAAGCTGTACTTGAGAGAAATGGTTAGGTTGCATGGAGTGCCCTTGTCCATTATTTACGATCGTGGTACCCAATTCACTTCTTAGTTTTGGAATTCTTTCCAAAAGTGTCTTGGTACTCATGTTACGCTTAGTACGACAATTCATCAACAATACGATGGTCAAGAAGAGCGTACTATCCAAACTTTGGAAGATATGTTGAGGGCATGCATAATTAATTTCAAGGGTAATTGTGAGGATCACTTGTCTTTGATTGAGGTTGCGTACAACAATAACTATTACTCAAGTATTGGAATGTCTCCATTTGAGGATCTATATGGTAGGAAGTGTAGATCTCCTATAGGTTGGTTGGAAGTGTCTGAAGTCGCCTTGATAGGTCCCAATTTTGTACATGAAGCTATGGAAAAAGTTTGGCTTATTAGAGAAAGGTTGAAAGTGAATCAAAGTCAACAAAAGTCCTATACCGATGTGAGGAGAATAAATCTTGAGATTTTGGTAGATGATTGAGTCTACTTGAAAATTTCACCCATGATGGGTGTAATGAGTTATGGTATGAAAGGAAAGCTTGGTCGCCTTTATGTGGGCCCACATTTGATTTGGAGGCATGTTGGTAAGATTGTTTATGAACTTGATTTGCCTAATGATTTGGCATCGGTGCATCCAGCTTTCCATGCCTGCTTATTGAGGAAATGTGTTGGAGATCCGACAACTAAAGTTCCCTTAGAAGGTTTGCGAGTTGAGGAGAGTCTTTCATATGAGGAAGTTTCAGTTGAGATTTTAGCCCAACAAGTCAAGAATTTGAGAAATAAGGAAGTTGCTTCCGTAAAGGTTCTTTGGAGGAATCAGTTAGTTTAGGGTGATACTTGGGGGGCCAAGGTCGATATGATGTCTCGTTATCCTAATCTCTTTCCATCTACCTCTACTATAGCTTTAGGTATTTAGCTCCTCATGGTTTACACTCTTGGTGTCATATGTCTTAGATATTCCCACAATTTCATCATTACCCATGATTCATGAAAAGCTTAAATTTTGAGAAAATGTGTTTACTTAAGTAATTTCTACAAGTTTACGTTCATTCGAGTAAGAGTTCCATATAGACTTCATGATATGATGTTTTGAACATGTGTTAGCTTGTAGTTGATGTTTCCTCCTCGGATATGAGCTTTTATGTAATTGCATCCATGTTGGGTTGTTAGTTTAAGTTCCTACTTTTCTTATGTTGTGGTGAATCGCATTCGAGGACGAATGTTTCCAATGGGGAGATAATGTAACACCTCAGAATCAAGAAGGCTAGAAAAAAGGCCAACCAAGTAGTCACCAGTCCAAACTGATCTACGGGACTCTTCACAGAGACCTTGACGGGTCGTGAAAGGGACCACAACTCATTATGGTGGTTGTGGAGGGTTTCCAGAACCTGTCCAAGATGGTTCCCCTACCACTAAACATTAGACAGCCCATGGTGAGCATCACAGATTGTCAAGGTGGTCGTGAAGAGGGCCAGGGAAAAAGGGGTCCTTCCACAGCTACTGGTCAAGGACCACGATTGTCATAACGACTCGTGGAGTCCTTGACGTGTCGTGAAGGCCCCCATGGAACTGGCCGCGTCAGTTTTAAATCAGGGTCTTTTCAATCTTTCAAGATTATTCTATCCTAATGCTATGTTGTTATACACTTATCTATAAATCATATATATGTGTTTTACTCCCAAATTTCTCCAATTTAAATCGTTCTCTCAAATTCCTAAAAGAAGAACATGTTTTCCTCTCCAAAAATATTTCTCTCTCTAGGAAACTTAAAGAAGAAGGAGTCAACCTAGGGTTTCAAGTCAAGTATCTAATTCCTCCATTGAAGAAAAGCTTTTGGCACTGAGGTATGATAGTTTTCATCCATGTATCCCTTTCCTCCATGGAGTTCCCATATTCTCCAATTTACAACGTTTGAAATATCTAATTGAGGTAGGGCTTTCCTCCCATGTCATGGGTTCTCTTCAATTTTTATTTATTTGATTGTTTTTAAGATTAATTTCCATGAACCCCTGAACCCATGCTTAACCCATGTTTTCTACATATTGATGATTTAAAGTAGATTTTGAACAATAAACGGTTAATTATGGAAATATGCATGGTCTTATGAAATGATGAATTATGATGTAAGTTTATTTGAGAGTAAAGCATAGACGATGTTGTTGTTGTTAATTGTTGTGAAAGGAATTCTCACATAATTAATCCATGAATGAATGTGAAAGGTTTTTCTCACATAAAGGATTCTTAGGTTGAAAGGTCTTCTCACGTAAAATGAATCAAGGTTAAGGAGCTATTCTAATAAAACCTATCTTGGATTGGTTCCTCAAACTTACCTTTCCATGAATGAGAGATGACTTAACTTGGATTGGCAATATGACGTGCCCTTCCATGGATAATAAAGACAAGTATGTAATAATGACTATTCTGTGGGATTTACGCTTAGCACCGAGAGGATATTGAGATGGAAGCTTTCACTAGTTGAGGCTGGGTTTCTAGTAGCAATCTCCTTATACCATACCTATGTGCCCCCATAGGATGATTGTCTTAGATAGACATTAGCTCATGGATCCACATAAGCTAGGAGTATATGGTCTTACCTTGGCAAGTAGGACATCTCTTTTTTGGTGTGGGACAAACACTGGATTCCATGTTAATAGCTCACATGGTCTTACATGTCAGTTAAAGGTAATCTCTCACAATAGTGAACTAAGGTACTTCAAGAAGTATCTCACATGTGACTTAAGATGATTTGTACTTATATTGACCATGTGTTATGATGTATGTCTTCTAGTTCTTTGACATTCATATTTTAGCTTGGTCATTGCCCTTTATTAAAATGTTCCTTTTAAGCATGTTTTTAAAGGATTTATGCATAGCTTTCATACTTGGTACGTATTTTTACTATCACATACTCTTTCCTACATTCTTATGAAAATGTAGGGTCTGACGCTCTAGATTTGCCTTTGCGTGGTTAGGTACCCTATAGTTGAAGAATTGAATATTGGAGTGTCCTCATCTTCCGAGGACCAAGCTTTTTTTTCTTTATGCCTTTACTTTAAGTTTTAGACTTGATGCACGGGCTATGTCCCGATCACTTTTATTATACTAGATGGTTTTGAGATGATATTTTGACTTCGGGTTCATATTATAAACTCTTATATGTTGAAACTCTCTTTTGAATAATATATTTCTATTATCTTGTATGATGAATGCTAAGTCGCTTTTATGTGACCTCTCAAAGATCTTGTACGCCATGTTTCACCTATGGTCTACCTTGGGTCATGACTGTCACGACCCGAGAGTACCCCCTAGTCGTAACATGGCGTATTCAACCCCGAAGGGGTCTTATACAAGCCACATAGTCATTCATTGCATTTAATAATGAAAATAGTGCGGAATAAAAAAACTTATTTACATCCACACATTTAAACTTCATTAAAACAACTTTAAAAATACACAACGGAAGTCTAAGTCTCACATGGCCATCTTAGACACAGTCACAAAACATAAGTAGGGACACGGCCCTTTACAATCAAAAGAAGTCTAT
>JAJOOS010007705.1:0-34924 GCA_029582725.1 Solanum chiquidenum
AAAATAACTCAAAGTTATCCGAAGATTTTAGAGGCAAGATTATGTATTTGTTTGCCGAAAATCACAATCACTAGAAGGGTCCCAACCAATCAACAGGGCTCAATAATATATTCCTTTCACTATTCTATCCTTGTTCTTATATTTTTGTTAAAAGATAAAAGGATGCTGGATGAGAATGGTTTTGAATCAACAAATATTGTGGTCGAAAATATTTGTCCCATGGATTGCTAGGGTATTAGCAAGCAAGGGTAATGAAAATATTCCTTTTATTGTCGGAATTACTCGGCTCTCATGAAAGAAATTGTTTTGTGTCAACATCAACCACTGGTGGTAAATGGTAATTGAAGAATTCTTGTGACATTGTCACCTATTTTATAATGCTCTTGTAACATTATCTCTAATCGCTCATTATCTTAATAAAAACAAATCTTTAAGATGCCTCTCCATAATGCTACCCTGTATGACCAAGAAATTTGGTTGTCCTCCATTTCCTTTGTTGAGTTTCATAATTGTCAGCGATGATCAATCTCAATAAAATAGTCTACCTACTAAAAATCTTTAAATCCATTTGCTATTATACAATAAGGCTTTACTAAAAACCTTAAGATCTCTGAACCCCAACACTCATCTACATGGTGATCTTCCACCTTCTAGTTTAAACGGTATTTCTTCACCTCCTCTCGTATTCCATAAGAATTTGCTTTATATCCTCTCCAGTCTCTTTTCCTCCCATGTTTCAAGATGTCATAATTACAAAGAGGTTGAGGGCAAGATATTGTACTCGAGGTCTATATCTTTTCTTGCTTTACAATAAGTACCTCGTTTTGCCATACATTTACCCTCTTCTCAACTCTTTCAATAATGTGATTCGACATTACACAATCTTTCTAGGTTCGCACCCAATGAAAAACCTAAGTTGCATGAAGCGATTTAACCATTATTGAGGGTCTCGGAATATACTTTATATTTTCAAGCTCGTCTACTAGAATGTTATTCCTTCAATTTATTTTTAAGCCGGAGACCATCTGAATTCATATCAATACATGCCTCAAGCATGGAATCTGATCTACTTCAGTATCACATAGGACGGGTTTAAAATCAGTAAATAACAAGTGGGACACTAGTACACTATCTTGTGTCCATTCCTAGGTTTAGAACCCCTCAAATATCTGTCTATCAGTGCTCTATCTATCATTTTAAGTTATGCTTCCACCACTGAAATTGAACATTAAGAATAACAGATGATAAAAATATATATAAAATCACCAATTTTAAGTCAAGATCAGAAACTCAAAACCCAGTTTCAGCTCATGCTAAAATGGTGCTTCAGAACCATTCCAGCTTATGAATTCTATTGCTCACATAATTGCGGGCCGTAACATGAGTCAATCTGAGGAAGGCAATGATCTGCCTAAAACAGAAGAGCAACTCACACGCTCATGATTGCAACAACGAAGGGACTAATACCTGAAGCTTTCAAATGGCATATCAGTTCTTTCATTTCTTGTATTTCTGATTTATGATGCTATGACTACTTATATACTTGATATCAAATATGGACATTGTTTTTCTTACGCTCTAACATCATACACTGTTATACTTATCGTTTCTATTACACCTAGAGAGAGAAGAAATATTTTTACTTTGCCCCACCAGCTCCACATTTGCTTTTCTTACAATCTCTAACATCATACACTATTATACATATCATTTCTATTTCACCTAGTGAAAGAAGAAATATTTTTACTATGCCCCTTTACCAGCTCAATAATGCAGGGCATATTTTGGTGTTACCAGAGAAAATTAGTAGCTTGTTGGAAGTGTGGAAATCACAGAAGGTTAAAAAGAGCTTAAAGCCAATATGGAGAACTATTCCCAATTGCATAATGTGGACCTTATGGCTTGAAAGAAACATGGCATGCTTTGATGGGAAGAAGTTAAAGATTTCTAGAGTAAAAAATAAATGCATTAAAAACTGTACTTTTGGTGTTATAGCACTACTTTAGATATGATGGATAAGTATTTGACCTTTTTTGTACTTACTAGGAGATAATATGCAGTATTGAATTATAGAGTTTGCTGTTAAGTACTGTACCTTTTTCTGTACCATCTAGGTACTCTTTTAATAAAATCCATACTTATCACAAAAAAACAAAGGAGATAAAAGGTAGATTCAACATACCCAAGCATGTCAGACAATGCACATAATATCAGGAGAATCTTCAAATTTAAAGAAGGAAGATTTGTTTTTACTCTCACAGAAGAGAGCTATTAATTGAGATGTGAAATAAGTACTAGACATGTTTAAGTCAACACAAGCAGCAAAAGAAATGAGAGGAGAGTAGATACTAGATAATTTGAAAGACTTGGACACATAATCCACAATGGAAATAGTCCCCAGTATGTTTTCTTCCAAGTCAGCTTCAATGAGCTTCAACTCATCCAAATCAAATGCTGGTCTTTACAGCTGAGCACAAGAACAACAAAAGTTACAAACATCAAAAAAAGCATTGAACAACACTCAAGTTGAAATTTGTTGCACTACGTCTACAAATCACTATCATTGGATGCACATATAGATATGTATGAGAGGAAAGATGAGAGAAAATACTTCAACTTCTGCTTAAAATACGAATCCTATCATAAAAGCTTTCAACAGAAGCAATAACTTTCAGTCTCTTTGGGTTCAGGTCTGATGCAAAAAAAGAGATTTTAGACTTCTAAATGAGAGAGTTGAAGCAACGAAAATTGAACATACAAAAGAGTCACTTAACAAGAGATAAGATTTTTCAATGGCACAAGATCCTACTCCCAAGGAAGCCTCTATTGATCATTAGAATAAAAGCAAGAAAATGCAACCTGGAAAGAAAACCCCGAAAAGGTAGAAGCAGCAGTAAAGTGGCGATAGAGCAAGGTGGCCGGAAACCACTGTATTAGAAAAAATAAAAAGTGGCGATTGAGCAATGCAATTTAGACGACAGTATGAGGCCAGTAGTGCTAATTGTAGCATCATCTGCGAGGAAAGTAGTGAAACTATCAAGCTCTATTTCTATTTGGATCATTGTCCAAAAAAATGAATGGAAAAAGTCTTGCCATATTTTGAAAATGTTTCATTTGTCCCAACTAGATGACCAACAACATTTAGTATCAAAATTGTGTGGATTTGGTCACAGTAAGAATGCAAAGAATTTTTGGAGGTACACATGTGAGAAATATAGGAGAAAAATATTATTGAATTGTTGTGTCTACATTATTATATAAAGATCCTATTTATAGACACTACAATACAACTCTTTACCAAGTAGGATACTATTTACTATTCCTATTCCTATTCTAAGTAGGATTGTATATACTTATTCCTATTATAACACTCCCCTCAAGTTAGTGCATATAAATCATATGTACCTATAGCTAGTTACAAATGTAATTAATACGAGGACCGATGAGGGGCTTGGTGAGAAATCTACAAGTTTATCACTCGACTTCACAAAATTGACCGTCAATCTCAATGTGCTTAGTCTTCTCATGAAATACTGGATTTGATGCATAATATAAGTCAATCTCAATATGCTTGGTCTTCTCATGAAATACTGAATTTGATGCATAATGTCAATAAAACACAGAGTGATAAAATAACAGTGTTGAACTTCACAAACCAAGCTTGCAAAGACTGTTTCAGACCATAGAGTGACTTACGTAATCGACATACAAAGCTACTAAATTCCCCCTGAGTAACAAAATTAGGTGGTTGCTACATATAGACTTCTTCACAATGCAGCGGTCACTGAAAAGTGCTCAAAATCTAGTATGAAGTATATGGTTCATGTTGGAATCAATAGACGAGTCGATATTAAACAAGAAAGTCACTGAAAAACTGGTCGGAACATGGTCATACGGCGGAGTATTAGATTTGATGGTTGAAAGTAGTCACAATCTAAGAAGTAAAATTATATGGGTAGGGTTGGAATGATGGCACGACCCAACTGGAAATTAGAAATTATATAGGAAAGGTCGAATTGACGGCATAATCCTAATGAAAAAGAGAAATAATATGGGTAGGGTAGGAATTATGGCACGGTCCTACTGAAAAAGAGAAATTATATGGGTAGGGTTGGAATGATGGCACAACCCTACACAAATCAGATTTGAGGAGTCACCGGAAAGACACACAATGATATGCCTCTCAGATAAGAAAGCAGTTCAGAAAAAATCCACAGTACGATGCAAATTAACTATGAAAAGTAGTCCAGAGAGATGCACAGTTCTACGCAAATCAAATATGAAAAAAAAAATAGTCACCGGAAGGATGGCACGGTACTACACAAATTAAATATGAAAAGGCAGTCACTGAAAGGATGGCACGGTGCTACACAAATTAAATATGAAAAAGTAGTCACCGGAAAGATGACACAGTGCTACGCAAATCAGATATGAAAAAGTAGTCACCGAAAAGATGGCACGGTGCTACACAAATTAGATATGAGAAAGTAGTCACCAAAACGATGGCATGGTGCTACATAAATTAAATATGAAAAAGTAGTCACCGAAAAGATGGCACGGTGCTACACAAATATACCGATGGATATGGGGTTGACACAAAGCAGCCCTAGAAAGTCACTGAAAATTGACGCACGGTGACTTGTCTGATTGAGTTTTCTTCCCTTGAATATGGGGTTCATGCATATAATCATTAGCCAGACGGGAAACATATATGGATAATAGCCACCCGCGTGCAGCGGAAGCTCTTTGATTCTATATCAAGTTCGTAGAGGCTCTAATACCATGTGAGAAATATAGGAGAAAAATATTATTTAATTGTTGTGTCTACATAATTATATAAAAACCCTATTTATAGACAATACAATACAATTCTTCACCAAGTAGGATACTATTTATTATTCCTATTCCTATTCCTATTCCTATTCTAAGTAGAATTGTATATACATATTCCTATTCTAACACACACTATTTACAGTGTAGTTGGATGTAATAAAATGCTAGAATCATTTCAAGACCAACTCACTAATGTCGTTATTTTGATGCAACCATAGCACTTTCTCATAGAGTCCATGCATTAAATTCAAACAAAAGCAAAAGTTGTACACTTTCGGATTTCTTTTATTTTTCAATCAAACCAAACGAACAAAGAAAATACTCTTGTTTTGCTATCCCCAAAAGGCAAAAACAAGTGTTTTCCCCTTGATCTCCCCTCTTCTCTTCCCTTCCTTTTACTTTCCTTAATTTTCAAACAAATGATTACGTTCACAATAAACCAAAAAATGTTGATGATGTGAACATGATGGAAGGGGCTTTATTTGAAATTAATGGTCGACAACATCTACCAACCTCAGCTACTTTTGGACATAACAATATCAAATATAACTCTATCCATTGAATGGGTAAGGGTATGTAGACAAAGGGACGGTTCTTCATGTGATGGGTTAATCAAAATATATATTTTTGTAGTTAGTTCCCTTCTAAATAACCTTATATTATCTAGATTGACATACTTCTTTATTTAACATCTGAATTCAGTGGCTACATATGGTTGTTGCTGATTTACAGGGTGTTCGAGTCTAGGAAAATGTTTATATTAAGATGTCATATCTTTTAATGCATAAATAAAGCTTACAGAGAAGAAAACAGACAACAAACTTTTATTTGGCATGGCACAAAAAGGCCAGAAGCGACAGTATCACTACTTTTCTATGAAACTATTATCCTAAAGCCTTTGACAGGTAAAACCCAATACCGAATACGGGATGGAGGAAATTATCCTTATTCAAACATAATATGTATCCTTAAATGACCAAACTGTAATGACTACTTGAACTAGACTAACAAGGTGAGAAAAACATTGGTGATAATCGAGAGACAAAATGGATGGCCCAGTTTGCGCAATGACAAATCACATTGCCACTCTACAGTCAACCGAAAGGGACAAAAAGTTTTTATCACAATATTAACAAGAACAAAATGAACTAAGAAGCATGTTATGGCAATCAGTACCCAAGTTTCCAAGAACAAATTTATCGAAAGCAAGAAGATCTAGACACCGTTTGAACTGAAGTGATACTACTCTGCTGTTGGACATGGTTGTTCTCTAGGGATCGAAAATACATCACTCCCATAAGTAGTAAAAGAGGGAAAAACAAAATCAAATAAACTATAAGAAAATAAGTACCAAGAGCCTGGAGATTTTGCATCTCATGATTGTCACACCTTGCCTTCCGCTGTATTCTCGGCCTAGAAAACCACATCCCCTAAGCCATGTCATCATGTCAATCATCAGAAGTCAATCAACTCATGCCAGACTCTTACAATGAAAAAGTGACCACTAAGAGCAAGTTAAATTAAATCCTTGAAATAGGTATATTATCAAATTTACCAATTCATGCAGCCAATCATGCTAAGCATAATCCAGCTAATAAAAGTTCATCCAGAAAGTGCAATAACATACATATGAAGGTTCAATAACATGAAGATGAAGAAAAGGAGACCATTACTTTAATAAGCTCAGAACCTAATTCCTATCAAATGTCCACATGATGGAGAGTGATCTTTCCTAAGAGCAACAAGTAGGTAACTTTGTTCTGAAATTTTGTGAACTTAATCAGAGTTCTTTTCTTTTCAATGAAGTCTGTGTGACGTTTGTTATTTCGATCAAGAAGCAAGTACAACATCACGCATATGCCCAAGGATGGAATATACAGAAATTGTCCTTTCTAGTTTTACGCACACCCGACCAATATCGTTTTGAAATTTCAGTCCAGCTGATCTGGTCTCTAGTCGATGTCCACCTTGCTAGATTCCTCATTCCTAAGCTTCCAATTCCCACTTCCCCCAGCTCTAGTTCAACAAGCTTGAATCTTGTGTGATGCAAATATCATCCATATATAAACCACCCTAATCGTTTTGTACAAGTTACAAATGGAGCAAAAGACTAATCAAATACGAGAAAAAATAAAGGAAGGGAACTATGTAGTTTTAAATCAATTCTTTTATAAGGAGTATTTAAATCCTTTTTTCTTTGCAATCTTCTTGATATAACATTAATAGTTGCATTTCCCCGGCCCATGCGCTAGGGAGACAAAAGGTTGTCTTATTTACAAAGAGGAAGACAATATCAGAGACAGGAAGAAGCATTTATATGTAGACTGATAGTATAAAAAACTATGGAGTGCTAAAATCCCTTACCAACAGGAAAAAATTTACACCTTTCATTCAGTAAGGAAAAATAAATAAATGAAAAAAGGGTCCCATCTTTTCTTCTTCTCTTTTTTTTTTTAAAGAAATGCTTGCTCTAAAATACAAAAAAGGATCCCATCTAAAACACAAGAATCGCTTGTTCTAAGCAAACAAAGTAAACATTTATTGCACCTCCTAATCATTTATATCATTTTTCTCCCACATCACATTGGGACTCCATATCTTTAACTCTTGGTGAGTTAATTCCTGCATCTTCCACAGTTCCACATAAACGAAAATTCAAGATCAAGTCTTTTGTGTGGCAACCTCATAAGTTCTACTTACCCATTATCATTAGAGATTTTGAGAGAAATAAAGAACTAGAGAGAATTCAACTGAGGTACTTGATTTTTCCCTCAAGCTTATTGAGATTTATGCTAATTACACAGACAATAGCTTTGTTGTAGGCTTAATTACATATCATTATCAAGGTATAATCACAGCAATCAATTTAAACCTAATAACTCAACAATACAGATCAAATTAAGCATGTGCCAATTTAAAGCAATCCAATCCAGACAACAAAGAATAATCTTCAGCATGATTTTCAACACTGCACCTCAACCTAAAGCATATAAGTCAAAGGCACCAAGCGAATTTAAGGTCCTCCAAGCCTAAGGGACTTGGTAAGAAAAACTATTAGTTGATCATTTGAGCTGATGAAGCTTGTGAGAATGCATCTGACTTCAATCTTACGGTGAATAAATCATTGGTGGAATAAATGACAATTTCACCTTTATGATGTGTTTTCATAAAAAAATCAGGAATTAGACTATGAAGAGAAACTTGATTATAGCATCAGTTTCATCGGTTCAACACCAATAAAACTCACACCTACTATCAATATATCTTGTGCAATACATACCATAACATAATAAGAATAATTTCACTTTATACAAAGTACATAGCCTTTAACTTTCATAAGGTACAATTCTAGTCATAACCACAGCAATAAAACCTAACTAAATAAATCTAAGTCACTACATATCAATACTAATTTTCTACTAGAAACTCTTAAGCAATCTAGACATAGAATAATCTTCAAAAACCATCAGCACTGGCTATTTTAAGTCCCCCTCCCTTCCACCCCACACACATTAAAGTTGAGGTTCTAGTTACAAGGTGCTCAGGCAGGAATGTTTTTCTCTTCACATGTGTTTCATCCTAGTGTTATTTTATCTTATTTGGCAAAAGTTGTACCGATATGTAATTTTGTTAAAGCCGATATCAGATATCTTTTTCAGAAAAATCAGTCAATCAAAGAAGCATAATAATTAACAAAAACAACAGGCAAATATCAGCTAACCAACATCTGCTTCCCATATAATTCAAATCCAATTCAATGCTAGTTATTCGGTTCCTTTAGCGAGCGATCCAAGAACCCATACCATAGCTTGCTCATTCTTTAGTGCAAATTAGACAACCGCAACCTATAAAACACATCCTGGTGCCTCAAAATATACCATCCACTCCAACCCAAAGTTAATCCATCTTTATCAAAAGTCCCACAATAATATTGGAAAGCTTCAAGCTTTCTCCCATACACAATCGGTTTTATGGTTACTTTATAGAACACAACAGTTTTTCAAGTTTAATCGGCAGAAACCAAAAGGAAACCAATAGTCCATGTTAATTACTATCATACCAGAAAGTAGCTTTTGGATCCCATATGTTCCTCAGCTTTCAATTGTCATTCTTTAGCTACAAAACTCAATTGGTAAAATTGTTAAATTCATTCTTCATAAAGACTATCAAATTAGTTGAAGGTATTGAACATCAATGATTGATCCTTCTAAACATAAATTGAGTGATTAATTTAATCAAATTAATCTTTCATTCCCCTATCTTACCTTTTCCTCTCTTATTTCAAAACACACTATGCATGATATACAATTCCCATTCATTGTAAAACTAATTTTATATTACTGTATAATCACTAGCAATTTTACTATTCTGCTGTAAATTAATACACCAAACGTTGAATTCAATAATATCACAAAATATTACCTGATGACAACGTAACAAAGAGCTAACCCAAACACAGCTAGATTTACAGAAGATATTTATTTTTAGTAACGAGCCTAAGCAAATAACTCAATTACTGGAGCATGAAGAGATACTCACCAAAACCAGCAGAGATCAAGGAGTTGAGGACGGACTCCTTTAACAACAAGATCCAGACCTTCAACAGAGAGTGTTATCTTCACGTATCTAACGAAATCCTGAGAGATTAAGCTTCTCCGGACCTCAGCTCCGTTTGTAAATATGACGATCTCAGAGGGCATTCCAAACTGATGATTGCGATTGAGGAATAGGGAAGCAGGAATCTCTGTACTGTGGTAAGGATCCACTCGAACTGTGTAGCTATACAGCGAGGTTGAGGCCCCCAGCATGCGAAGCTCCTTCATAGAGATCAACCATGGCGTTTCATTTTGGATTCTCGCAATCCGATTTCCCATATTGAAGATTAGGATTTGGAGATGAAGATTCTGAAATGGGACGATTATAAGGAGAATGCAAATGCTCTGCTACCACATAGTTCAGAGTCCAGTTCGAGTGGGTAATGCAAACGTCAAGTGGATTTTGCCCTTTGGAAAACACAAAAAACTAACGAAACCAACTTTAAATTTGGACCCGTTTTGACACGACAACAGTTTTTTTTCTTTTTCCTTTTTTACCCTTCTTAAGGGCTTCCTCGTGCTTCACTCTTTTTTTGGGTTTTGCAATTTTGGAAACCACGATAATACTTTACTTTTTTTGGGAAAAATAAATAAATAAAATATATATTAGGTTGAATTTCTTAAAAAAAAATAAGACATTTAAAATAATATGTGGTCATTCGACAGTTTTGGCTTTTAAACTTGAGTAACTTACAAATATGACTATAGTTTTTGGGTTATTAGATTAGAATAGCTATAAGTATTATATTTACTCAAAATAGCTATAGGTTCTGTCTAAATCTCGTTAAGTATTTATAGATTTTTTTTCTTAAAATACAATGATACAGTTTTAAATATAATGCACTAAATAAGGATTTTTTTGTTATTATAATTGTTTACCCTTTAATTACGTCATTTAAACTCTCACCTTTCCATTATCAAATCAACAAGAAATACTGACCTATTTAGAGTATATACTCTTGGATTCCTATTCGTTTAACAATAAAAATGGGATACAACATATTCAAAATCTGACTTAAAACAAAAAATTTAATTTATTGCATAGAGTAAATGCATTGTGCGTGCATTTAGCATGTTAATATAACTATTGATTACACACATGAATAGTATAGGTACACAAATGATATGTGTGCATAAGAATACAACAATTCACTAACATACATTGGATACAACAGACTCGATATATTCACATTTTAAACTTCTGCTAGTAATTCAATACAAGTGACAACGACACTTAATACAATAGAAGTATCCAAGTGTATAAGTATTCTATTATATAAAAATTTGAAAAGTATTAAAAACAACAATGTCTCCCTCCTATTCAAAGTATATAATATTCAAATGAATATAGCAATTGACTAACATATATACCTTGATTACAATTAACTCATATATTTGTTTGAACAATATAAGTATTAATGTATCATGTACCGCCCAACAATACGACAAAACTAAAACAATACAATTATACATGTGTACAACCCATCAATATATTATTAAGAATCTTTGCTAGCTTCTCGAATCCATTGCAACAATATAGCTTGAAATTTTGGCTTACTCTTGAGTGATACACAAATAAAACAAAAGTACTTCTTCCAACAATTTATCAAAAACATGTGTACCTCTGTAACACCCCGGAAATCTAATGAACTAAACTAGAGCCTAATACGTAGTGTAGTAGCCTAAATGAGGTTGAACATAAAGATTAGAGTCCTAAAATAACCTCCCTAAGTTAGTATTAATGTTTTAGTCCCTAAACGTCAAAGCATGACCCCCAAGGTCCCCCAAGGGTCCTTGAGGAGGACCCAAGAGAAGGCCCTAAAAGCTGTCAAAAAACAGCTTGACCTACGAATGGGCACCCACGAACCGTGTGTGGACCCACGCCCCGTAGGTGGGGGTCGTGGGTCGAGACTTAGTCTCCCCATTTTCCCTTGGTCCTCCCCCTCTCTGAAGTGAACCACGGTTCACCAGCACGTGGCGTGACCCCACCTACGGTCCGTGGGTGGGGAGTCATGGGTCACCCCTGAAGCACGCCTAGTTTCGGCCAAGTGAGGGTTAGGTTGGTAATTTCTTAATTAATTAGTTAGTGTTAGGGGACGATTTTTATGGCTTTATAATATATATTTAAGGCTTTTAAGACTATTAACTACCCTTACAACTCATTAGTTCCCCAAACTCAAATTAGAAACCAATTTCCCGCTCCCAAAATTTCTCTCTCTAAGACTTCATTGAAGAGCAAGGTCAAGGTCAAGCTAGGGGTTCAAGAAACAACCTTTCTTCTCCAATTTCGTGTGGAAATCTCTTTAAGGTATGGATGTTTTTCATCTTTGGGAAGCTATCACCCAAAGAGCTCCTTCAAAATATGTTTTTAAGATTCCAAATCCCCGAAATTTAGGGTTTTCAATCTCTTGTCATCGGTCTTCTTCCAAAACATTTTCCATTGTTTAATTATAATTTATTATGGTTGATTATGATGATTTATGATTGGGATGTTGGAGTATTGTTGAATTATGATGAAAATCTCTCTTGGACCCATGATTTCCCCTTCTTCATAAATTGTGAACTAGGGTATGGCTTGATTGATGATGGAATCTTGATAATTGATTATGTTTACATTGATTAAGATATGGAATCATGATATCCCTATATCTAGTGTGATAATTCTATAAGTTAGGGTTGATCTTGACTCATGGCCTTGAAGGGCAAATTGTTAGGGTTCATACATGTTGATGAGGATTGTATATGGACTTGTGATTCACTTAGATAGTGATGATCCTATGACTATTGTGTAATTGTGGTATTGATGCAAGATCATTCTTCCCTATACCCTTACACTTGAATTATGCATGAAGTATGTATGTATATTTATGGTAAGCTTGTTGTGTTGATTGAAAGGTCATTCTCATGAAACACTATGATTATGACATGAGAGGTTTACTCACATGTGGATGATTCTAATGTTGAAAGGACACTCTCACATAATGAATCTATGAGTTATTATGATGTTATGTTGGTGTGCGTGCCAAGTGCATTCTTCCATAATTATGAACTTAAGAAAAGACTTAATATGACTCTTAAAGGGAATTATGCTTAGCACCGAGTGGATATGAGAACGAGATGGAAGCTTTTACGTTAGAAAATTTGGCTTCCCAATGTAAGTTATCTCATGAGATGGGAACCTTTTACGTTAGAAAGTCAGGGTTTCTAGTAGCAATCTCCTTATCCCATAACTATGTGCCCACATAGGTCTTTAGCAAGTGGATCCACCTAAAATCTATTATGTAAGTTCTATCTTAGGCAAGTAGGACATTTCTTTTCGGTGTGGGAGTAAGACACCGAATTCCATGTAGCTCACATGGTCTATGTCGGTTAATGTTAATTTCCATATATGATATGATTATGAACTATGATAAGAATATGGACTTTAACTATGACTTCTTAAGAGGTACTACTTAGTATGAGTGGGGGTATGGGACTTCACTTATTCATTGCACAAGTAGACTTCAAGAGGGGTTATGGTGAGGGTCTCTTATGTTATGAAGACTTATGGATTATGTATGTAAGATATGTATGGATGTTAAGGTTGACTTTACTTGTTACAAGTTATGAATATGATTAACTCCTTACTTATGTATGTTGGTTATGGATGAGGCAAATTAAGATATGTATGATGTTGGTGACCTAAATTTGATACTTAACATTTGGTAGGGTTATGGGATCTTACCTTTGCATTGCACTAGTGTGACTTTGGGTTGCTTATATGTTGGTTGGACTTATGTTTCTTCATATATGTGCACAATGACTTTTAAACTTGATAAATGCATGATTTCAACTAAATGTCCCTTTTATGCATGTTTTAAGGATTTTTATGCATGGCTTCCATACTTAGTACTTTATGTGCTAACCCATATTTCTACATTTACTATGAGCGTTGGTTTCGATCGTTGAGACGTACTTCTTCCTTCAAGTGAAGCTTGGGTTGACTATTCCCTAAGCTTAGTGAGTCCTCATGGTTCGAGGCAAGACATTATTCATTTCTAGCTTCTATTGTACTTTCTATTTTTGAGACTTTATTGATGTAAAGGGCATTTGACCCTATTTGTACTCTCTATTGTACTAGATGGTGATTGAGACAAGGTCTAGACTCTTATTTTTGTTTATGAAAAAGAAGTTGACTTCGATTGTAAAAGTTTTAAATTTTCCGCATCATTTTTATGACTTTATGTGTATGATTATGCTAAGGGCTTGTATGCGATCCCTTCGGGGTCAAGTACGTCGTGTTACATCTAGGGAGTACCACTGGGTCGTGACAACCTATTGTGACCATCTTTGGAGTATTAACTTCCGTCATTGTAATGGTGAGAAAAAACCTTCAACTTTCAACCATAAAGATAGATGAAACGTGTATACAACTATAACCTTCGATGGAAAAGGGAAAAAAATGAAATTGAAAGATATCTAATGAATCTGAATCACAAAATAACTCACGAATCATGCAAAACATCGTTAATTGTAAGGAAATTTGGGGGGGAAAGATGGTGCTTTGGGGATATATTGAAAGAAAAAATTTGAAGGTGGGAACTAGGGAACAATGAAGCGTAAAGGGAATGAAAAAACTTAATTAGGTTTTTAGAATTGTATTTGTTATTTAATAATTAAATATATCCATAAAAAATGAATAAAGTATATTATAGCTATATGCCTTTAATATGTACTAATTTTTCGACACGTGTGTTGCACGTGATTACCAATTCAGAAAATATATGTTATAGTAAATAGTATTGCTTATTTAAGCGAATATATGAATAATAAGCTTTGCACAAAATAATATTGTCGATTTTTTGTGAATGTTCAATGTGGATCATCATTTATATCTCTTATTCACGCGAACCTATGAAGATGGTCAATGAAAAAATTTATTAGTTAATGCAATAATGCATATATTATTTCAATTTGCTGAGGTTCAATCATGTAATTGGTCGTATCTCAATACACTACTAAAAACTGCTTAAAAACGACGGACAGAAAAGCTACGGACGCCTTTTGCCACACTGTCCGTCGCTTTTTAATAAAAATAATTATTTTTTAAATTATTTTACAAAAACTGACGGACAACATCTCTTAGTCCGTCGCTTTTTTTTGCGAATTTTTGTGCCAAATATATAAATAATTAATAGTTATTTATTGGAAAAAGGGACAAAAATACCCTTGGACTAACTGAAAAGGTTCAAATATACCCTTCCATTTAACTTTTGGTTCATTTTTACCCTTAAAAACTAACAACCCTTTTTTTTAGTTATTATTATTATTGTTATTTATTACATGGTATATTCCTATTGGACAAAATTAAATACCTAACCCTTCAATTTTTTTCAACTTACCCCGACACATATCCACAAGGCCATGACCCAAATCCAACTAAAAGACCATCAAAAGAAATAAAAAATACCATCTCCCTCCCTCGTTAATGTTCTTACATTTTCGAACTTAGTATAATTAGCAGCAAGTTTCATTATAATGTACGTTAATGAAGTAAATTGGGACCAATTTTATTTTCGTTTTTTTATCGATTTTGGTGTTGTTTATTATCAAATTTTGATTCAATTTTTTTAAATCTCATTTAACTTGTTTTTTGTTGTTGTGTATTTTATTTTATTTTTACTGTTTTACTGTGTTTTTTTTTGTTGAATTTAGTTGTTGTTAGGTGCAGCTTTGAAGCTGTTTTGTTCCAAGTTTTGTGCTGTTTTTGATAGTTTTAAGTGGAGTTTTTTTGCTGCAATTATGGGGAAGACATTAATGAGTTACAAGAAAGAAAAAAAAGGTTATTAGGTTTTAAGGAAGAAAGAAATATATCTTTTTGTTGGGTGGGTTAAAAAAATGTATAACTTATTTAAATCTCATAGTGTTAGACCCTAAATTATATTCTATCCCTACTCTTTTTTATTTTACAAAAATCCCTTAAAAAATCAGCCATCCGAATACATAAAATTTATCCAGATACATTATATATGATACATTATAAACTTGTTTGTTGCGCTTAATATGGAATATTAATGTAAAACTGATTTTCTTTCCCAAAATCACGGAAAACTGATTTTCTATTCCCATAAATCACGCAATGCTGATTTTCTTTTCCGACAAATCACACAGATTGATTGATATCAATCTATTCCAATCTATAACAACTTCATAAAATTCAAAAAATCAAATTTTCATCTTCTCCATCAATTCAAAATCTTGAATCTCAAATTTGCCGTTTTAGATGATTGGACAAATGATTCATGATTTCGAATCATCAATTCGAAATCGTTGAGTAATTTGAATTCAATGTATCAAATAAATTTGATTGGACAACCTTGGTTGCTGCTAACATTGCTAACAAGATACCTCTGTCAACTAGTAAGTTTCTATTCCCCTTTTTCATCTTTCGTTTATTAAAATTTTATTTTATTTCTAAAAAGTTAATTCATTTCTTGTTCAGATAAAATTAATGAATCTGAGAAGTTGTTAACAACACATATTTTCTCAAGTGTAGTGGCAGATGCCAATATATGCTTTATAAATTCCATTTCAGAAAACATAACCAATTTTATATATATCCACCCTTTTGAGCATTATACATTATTCGGGATTACAAGTGATGTATAAAACGTTCCACAACATCCTTAGAATCATTACACCTGAGAAACTAAAAAGAAGGGCATATGCAGCGTGTTGAACCATATTGTAGGTAATAAACTTTAAGTTTAATTGCTTGATGTTGTGCAGACTGCAGTGTTACCTGAAGCTTTGGTACTGCAAGGACTAAAACAAAGTAATGGTCATTACCTTTGGACATTTTTCTTTGACAGAAAAATGCTCAGAGTCATGGTTTTGTTTGTCGTTTTGATATGAATATGCAAGTCATGATACATTAGTGGTAAATGACGCGCGTGTATTGTAATTTTGAATCTATGGATTATGATGTGGTCATTATTTTGTATCTGAATGAGATTTGTATAAAAATGTATCATCATAATATCTTGTATATGATACATGTAATAAATGTATTAACAGTTGAGATGGATCAAATACGTTTTGAATATCGAGTGTGTGTATCACAAATTCGTATAAATGTATCAGAGTTCAGACTATTATTGTGTATATTGTACATATAAATAGTGTAACAATCAAGATATGTAAATTACTTGATTTGATTAAGAAACAAGTGTGGATAATACATAAATATATATCCATCTTGGATTTTGTTGAATGGTTGTATCATTGGTTATTGTAATGTATCTGGTACATGTTATAAGATGGTTACAAAATTGTGTCGCTATGTGTTAAAAATACATTGTTTGCCCTAAGCGAAAAATATGTAATTGTGGTAGATTTCAACTAGACAAGATACATTATGGACGTTGTGGAAAGAAGGATATATTACTCATGATACATTACTATTCCTAAAATATTTAGTAAATTGCTAAGTATTGTAATCCTATCAGATACATTAGAGAAGTAAAGATTGCTCGTAAAATGTTTGATTTTAGATCGATACATTACTGTGTGGTAGTTATTAAGTATCATATACATGTAGTTCTAGTTTGCCAAAGAATGAATATGTATCATATACCTATTGTTGGTGTTTTATTTAAAAAATATAATAGACTGGTTTTAAGAGTCGCCACTTAATTTTTAAGAAAATCAAGAAAAAACTATTTTTTCAAAAGACTAAAACAGAAATCTAATGAAAATATTAAAAGGAGTTCGAGGTTCATATTAGCATTTCGGGAAGGATTTGAAAGCACCCGAAATGCCCGCTAATATACGGTTATCCGGCAATTAACTATTTGGCTAAATTTATTTGACTTAAATTGAATTGAACAAACTTATAATTAGGATCATTTTAAGGGGAAATGGGGATATTAAGACACTAAATCAGTTAAATACTTTGAAAAATTAAGCTTTAAGGTAAAGGAAAATGAATTCTTAATTAGTCAATTTTTAGAAGATTGGTTCACAATAGTTGTCTATCAGGGAAATTAAATTGTGATAACCTTAAGATTAACAACAAGTAATGACAGGCAAACAAATATAAAATGATAAAGTAAAGAGAGAAATTTGGGCCCAAGTCTGGTTTCCTGTCTGCCTGGGCCAGGACTTGGGCCTATTTTTTTTTGGGCCTTTGGCCCAATTTTTGCCACCTTTGTACCTGTCCTAGATTAAATTGAATTTTATTTCTTTGGGTCTTAGGCCCGTCTTCCACCTGTCCTAAATTCTAACAAGATAATAACAAATAAAATGACGAAGGCTTAGGCCCAAAATAACAAAATACAATGTTTTGGAATTAAGAGTGGGCCTTTGGCCATCTTTCTCATTCTCCGATCTGCTGCATATTATTTCTACTCCAAGACCTGTTCGTCAATTTTTATAGTTGGCCGACTCAGCTAAGAATAGAATTGGACCTCCATGGCCCAAAGAGAAATGCTAGGATAGAGTCCGTGAGGACCCGGACGAATTTCACAAGAGAGCGAGAATTAGTATTTAATGATAACATCTTAAACCGTAGCTCTAGCGATAAAAATAAAATAATAAAATAATACTCACAGAATAATAATGAACCAAAGGAAATTAAAGTACAAGAAGGAACTAAGTTGAACAATAAAGCCAGCAAATTCCAAATACTATTAGATGATTCAATTATATGAGGACCAAAATTTGAAAGGGGCGAACGAGATGCTTTAGCAAATTATGAGCAGAATACAATCATGAGGGTGTACTACCTAACAAATTGGAACAAGTGACTAAAGAATCTTTAAAATGCTCAAATTGTTATGATTTTCCAGAACAACAAGGTCATCTTGAACTCACACATAATAAAGGACCTACTAGTCTTTGGAAAGCAAGATTTGTCACATTTAAAAGGAAGACAAAAATCGACAGTAGCTAAAGAAAATGTTACTATATGTAGTTTAGCAAATAAGCTGTAACCTTACATGCATGAGAAACATTTAATAAACAAAAATCATGCATTTGCAAAGAAGATTAATTACCAAAGATGAATAAATGATGAGACATAGTTGAACTTCCTTATTACAGTAACCCACAAGGCAAACAAGTATCAACCAAACTTATTATTAAATACCCAAACATGTCCATCGCTTAATGCAATACTTTTCCATAATCCAAACACTCCAAAAAGATTTGAAGGCAAAACTTTTCAAACAATGAAAGCAAGTTGATGGATGTTTGAAGAGAAAATAAATGCATTACTCATAAAAATATGATACTCCAAAGACGTCCAGATGATACACGAGGTAAGATATTCACGTAAGATTAGTAAAAATAGAAATAAAAATAAAAGGGGGCAACCACGAAATGAGACAAGAAACAGATGCTATGCTTAGAAAGAGAAGGCAACAGACATATTATTATTTTTAAAACCTTATTTCGAAAATCGAAGCAGCTCAACATATAAAGGGAAAAAGACACATTTTAGAGACGAACTAACAGTAAACAAGGGAGCCAAATCGAAACAAGGATATGGTGGACCACCAATATAACTGCTAGCTGAAATATACAAGACAAAGAAGGCATTCCAGTTGCAAGAATAGTTGTAAGTCTCACGAGGTATTCTAACATTAATGAGAATCTGCTAACACATAATCAAAACGACAAGAAAGCGACTAAACACAAGTAAGAAGTGAAGAAAACAGGTCTGAATAATTGACACATTCAAAGTCGAAATCAAATGGACATCAAAACTATTTCACTGATATTCACTTCATGCTTACAGTCCTAAGAACTCACAGGAGGAACGAAACTGAAAGCAAAAGATTAAAATGGAGAAACCAACTAATCCTAAGAACTGAACTCTGCTAAATATCAAACACATAACGCATACTATATAGAAACGGAAGGCAAGAAGGGAAGAGACTACCTTTTTTTTGGACAACAAACTGAGAACTACGAACAGGGAGCCTTCCACAACCGCAACAAGATTTTGAGAATTCCAACGAGCTTCGGCAAACAATAAACAAAGAAAAGAGAGAACCTTTGTTGCTATTTTAAAATTAGTGTTTGCTATGAATATCTATCTTCTAAATCCTTTCCATTTTTTTTCTTCCTCCAGCACTTAGTTGATTCTCAATATATATATTTTCACCCTTTTCCTCCAACCCCAACAGTGAAGAATGAGGGGATATATATAGAAGGGAAAATCTGGAAAATTCAAGTGGGAAAAAGGTAGAATAGAAAATTGAAACTTGAACTCACAATTCAAATTTTCTCCCCAAAGGAAGGGGAAAAGTTGTCCTTGGTACAAGATTTCAACAAAAATCTCATGAAATCCGGACGAAGAGAGAGGGTGGGCGGCTGTTGCAGAGAAATTGTGGGAGTTGTTGGATATTGACGTGTGAGGGAGAAGGAGAACGACGTACAGGGGTCGATTGGATCGTTCAGGTGTTCTGTCCAGTCGCGATGCTGGACTATTCTGGGTCACGCGAATTGCTGGACTAACAGATTTGCGTAGAAGAAGAAGAAGATGCGCAGGGGTCGGGTCTCTGTCGGCTACTGTTTGCTGTATCTGGGATTGCTGCTTGATAACGTAGAATTGGAAGGGAAAGGGGATGGGGTCGGTTTGGTGTATGCTGTTGTTGTTATTATTTTATTGGAATGGGTCAGTTGGTACATGTATGTATTGTATTGTTAATGTGAAGAGAGTGGGAATTAGGCTGGTCTTGAGGCTAAGGGCTGCAGGAAATAAAAGGGGCCCAAATTTGGTCCTTTAGGATTCAAAGGTAAGGGTAAATAAGAGGCTAGATTTGGAATTAGGACTTAGCCAAATGAATTATAAAATTAGCCAACTTATTAACCAAATTGAGTTTAACTTGTGAATTTGGCTTAAACTTAAAATAGGACGAACTAAATAATAAACTAACGAGCTTCTTAATTTCAACGAAATAAAATAATAAACTCGATTATAAAGTAATTAATTTAAAATAGAAACTAATTGTAATCATGATTGAAATTAAACTAAATTAAAGAACATTCGACCTACAATGCGAAATCTTTTTTAGATGATTTTCAAATATTGATAAGATATACTAACTACATATATAATTTATGAAATACATTTATTATCCAAAATATTATGGAAATTGACTAAAATTACTTAAAATAACCACGAAACTATTTAATTTTATAAAGTTAATTATTCTAGATTGTTTGAGTAATTAAGAAATTTGGAAATTGATTATCATCGGGGAGGGTCAAAATTGGGTGTCAACAACTGTCCCTCATTTCACTTGGATTGATGCAAGAAATTCGAGAAAAATGAAATTGATAAATCCATTTTTGACCGACCACACCTTCATCCATAGGAAAAGGATTTTGGTACGGACTTTAGGAATTATGACCAAACCCCAAAAATGGGTTTCCTACATATCTCGGGTTATATGAAAATTCAGGCCACTTGTAGTTCGATACGCTAGATTTTCACGCATGATTTTGAAAGAATTCAAAAGTCATCCCGATACCGAATTATGAAGGGACCGAAATGCTCGAGAATAAGATTTAAGAGCGAATGTTGGAATACGACCAACTTTTCAATGCTGATCCTGCCTACATATCCCTCAACTTAGGAAATCAGGCTGCATGTAGTTCGACTCAATCGGTTTAAAAGGAAATCTATTATGCTAGATCACCTTCGGTTCTGGAAGAGTGACAAATCATCGAGTATGAAAAAGAGGCTTGTAACCTCTTAGCCATGAATGTGGCGCGCTTCACACCCATAACTAAGAACTTGCACATACATAATTCCTAATACTTTTGGCGCGTTGTCACTCGGATCGGAAAGATGCCTCCAGTAGAGACAAAAACTTTCTGGATGCGAACCTGAAACCGACATACCCAAAGATAAACCCACATGCCTTCTGATAGGGGTGTGGTTTGATTGTGGTGGAAGTCGTTCCTCTGCTCGCGTCCTAAGAGTTTGGCACTCCACTTTGGACTATGTCCCAGTTCACTGCTAAGAAAAAGTTCCACGTTGTGCTGCATCCTTTTTTATGTCGTCCGCACCTGTGGTTTGTTTTGAGAACTCATCCTCTTGGATGCTCTCGACAAAGACTGAGATAAAACTCATTAGCATAAAAAATGTAATCCCAAATGGGGAGATAGTGTCTTTTATCGTGTTGACACTTAATTGCTCTACTTGGACATTTGACGTCAGCTTTCTCTATTCTGACGTAAAGTAAATAAAGCTCATATTTTGTATTTGTAATATAATATTCACTGTACTCTTCTTTTGATGACGAAGTAATAAAATATGCAGATGTAATATGTTGATAGTTCTCTTGATGTTGTTGTTGATGATTCTCTTGATGTCGTTTTCGCAAAGAGAAATTATGTAGTCGATGTTGATCTTCTTGTGACGGGTAAATCTTTATCTTGTGATGCATAACTCATTCTCTTGTGATGCATGATTCTTTTCTCTTGCGATGCATGCCTCTTTTTTCTTGCAATGCATGACTCATTCTCTTGCTATGCATGAATCCTTCTCTTGCGATATATGAATCTTTTTTCTCGCGATGCATGAATCTTTTCCCGCAATGCATGACTTCTTTCCCGCGATGCATGAATCTTTTTCCCGCGATGCATGAGTCTTCTCTTACAATGCACGAATCTTTTTTCCCGCGATGCATAAATCTTTTCCTGCAATGCATGACTTCTTTCCCGCGATGCATAAATCTTTTCCCTGTAATGCATGACTTCTTTCCAGCAATGCATGGATCTTTTTCCCGCGATGCATGACCCTTTTCCCGGGATGCATAAATCTTTTCCCCGTAATGCATGAATCTTCTCTTGCAACACATGACTTTTCCTCTTGCAATGCATGACTTCTTTCTCTTGTTATGCATGACTTCTTTCTCTTGCTATGCATGATTTCCTTCTCTGATGATGCCTCCCTGATACCGAACGAAGATAGTTCTTCACAGAGCAGCATAGGTGACCTTCTGGGTATCTTTTGGATGGCGATATCGTCTCAATCGATAATATAAATAAAAATGACTCTCGAAGTAGTGGTATCATCTCATTTGACAATACAATACAAATGACTCTCCGGGTAGTGGTATTGTCTCAATCGACAATATAAATAAAAATGACCCTCGGAGTAGTGGTAGCATCTCATTTGACAATACGATATAAATGACTCTACGGGTAGTGGTATCGTTTCATTCGACAATACAATATAGATAACCTTCAGGGTAAGAATATTATCATATATGATAATATAATGCAGATAAACGTCTTCCAGGTATCTTTAGTTGATGGGAAGTAATAAAATATTTTTCCTCATAGTTTTTATTTGTTCCATCTCTGAACATAGTTGCAATGTTCATTATGGACCTCTCCTTGTTGGGAATTTGAAAGAAATAATGTTATTCATGTTCTCCCATCTTTGACAAAAGAAGCATAAAATATTTCCTCCATCCACAGAAAAATTGTCAATTTTGGGCAGCTCTTCGCCCTTTCAACTTCTCCATTTTCATTGAATGGAGGAATTTGTTGATCTTGAGGCAAATTTATAGACATGCATCCACTGAATAGTTGTTAGTTTAAAAAATAAACCGATTTGTGTCGATCTCCTCGGTTGTCTGCTGCTTATCTGGCTAACTCCGATTGATTTTTCCGATCTCTCGCTTCTTGATAGATAAGACAAAACATTTTTATGCAAGATAATTGAAACATGAAAGGAAAGTTTTAAGAAAAAATAAGTTTTTTCAAAAAAAAGTAATATTTGGAAAAGGTCATTGCCAAGTGTCATGTCACGTCGAGCTCTTAGCGAACGCCTTTGAAGTTGTTGCTTCAAGGTCTATTTGATTATTTGTTGGGAAGTAATCAAAGTTGTTCTAAACTCCCGATGAACCTTATTGAAATTTTTTGAGGTCATCCTCAAAAATTTATGTCCCAGTTAACTGTCTTGGCGTATCTTTAACCGTTGGTGAGCAAATTACAGAATTTTTGAGATCTTCTCAAAACTTCTGTCCTAGTTGCGAATCTCTAAGTAACTTCTGTCTTGACTTTGTTGGAGATATCTTCTTCTTGAGAATTTTTGAGTTCCTCTCAAAAAAATTTGTCCCAATTTCTATTGTAAAAAGAAATAGAAATCTTACGGGAGATATGACCGAGCCGTTGTGGCGCCTACGTATCTCGTTGAGGCAGGAATCAGGTCAAACGTAGTTCCCCTTCTCGAGGATTAACCAAAATAAGAAAAATTACAAAGAAACCGACTGAGGCCGACATAGGTCGCCTACGTATCTCATTCTTGAGAATTCAGGTCAAACGTAGTTCAAATACAAAAGGAAACATTAAAACCGGGATAAACGGGGTGACCGAGGCCGACATAGGCCGCCTACGTATCTCATTCTTGAGAATTCAGGTCAGACGTAGTTCATTACAAAAGGGTAGATTCTAAACAAAGCACTTACAAGCAAATAGAACGATTACAAAGAAATGACAGAAATACAAACTGAAATCTTCACACATAATATCTTTTGATGGCATCTGAGTTGATCGGTTTTGGCCATTCGGTGCCATCCATCTCCGACAGCACCAGGGCACCTCTAGATAATACTTTGCGAACCATGTAGGGTCCTTGCTAATTCGGTGCAAATTTCCCTTTGTACTCATCTTGATGAGGGAAAATGCGTTTGAGAACTAACTGACCAACTTCGAATATTATGGCTCTTACTTTCTTGTGGAAAGCACGAATCATTCTCTGTTGATACAGATGACCATGACAAACATCAACCATTCTCTTCTCATCAATCATTGTCAACTGATCAATCCGCTTGCGAACCCATTCAACATCATTTAATTCAGCTTCTTGGATGATTCTCAATGAAGGTATTTCGACTTCTGCAGGTATAACTGCTTCTGTTCCATATACTAGCAAATATGGAGTAGCTTCAACTGATGTTCTGACAGTTGTTCGATAACCAAACAAAGCGTATGGCAGCATCTCATGCCAACCTCTACGGTTATCAATAATTTTCCTCCAAATCTTCTTTATGTTCTTGTTGGCGGCTTCTACAGCTCCATTCATTTGGGGACGATATGCGGTTGAATTTCGGTGAGTAATCTTGAATTGTTCACATATTTCTCTCATCAAGTGACTGTTGAGATTAGCTCCATTATCAGTAATAATGGATTCTGGCACTCCAAACCTACATATCAAATTGTTGTGAACAAAATCAGCTACAACCTTCTTGGTTACCGACTAATATGAAGTTGCTTCCACCCACTTGGTGAAGTAGTCAATGGCAACCAAAATGAATTTGTATCCGTTAGAGGCAGTTGGCTCTATCGGACCAATGACATCCATGCCCCAAGCTACAAATGGCCAAGGTGAACTCATAGCATTAAGTTCGTGAGGCGACACTCGAATCAAATCACCATGCACTTGACATTTATGACACTTCTGCACAAACTTGCAACAATCATGCTCCATAGTCATCCAAAAATAACCGGCTCGAAGGATCTTCCTCGCCAAAGTGAGCCCATTCATGGCGTACCACAAACTCCGGCATGTATCTGTTCCAGAAACTTTGCCGCTTAATTAGCATCAACACATCTAAAAAGACCTAAATCTAGAGTCCTCCTATAAAGGATTTCCCCACTTGCAAAGAAATTGAGGATACGGCGTATCGCCTTCTTCTGGTTGAACGTTGCATTCTCGGGATAAGTTCCAGTCTCCAAGTACTTCTTGATGTCAAAATACCAAGGCAAACCATCTGGTTCTGCTTCAACATGTGAACAATGGACAGGCGGCTCTTTTACCTCTATATACAAGGGATCAATATAACTTGTATCTGGATGTTTAATCATTGATGCGATGGTGGTAAGAGCATCGGCCAACTCATTCTGTGTCCTGGGAGTGTGCCTGAATTCAATCTTGCAAAATCTCTTGCACAACTTCTGTATATACTGCACAGATGGCGTGGTCTTTGGGTTCTTCACGGCCCATTCTCCTTGGACCAGGTGAATTAGTAAATCTGAATCTCCAATAACCAGCAACTCATGAACATTCATGTCGATCGCCATTTTCAAATCGAGGATGCAAGCTTCATACTCAGCCATGTTGTTCGTGCAACTAAATTGGAGTTTAGCCGCCATAGGATAGTGCTGACCGTACTCTGATACTAAGACCACTCAGATACCTTTCCCTTGGTGATTAGCTGCTCCATCAAAGAATACTCTCCAACCAGGGTATGTTTCAGAAAATATCTTCACCCACAAATGCAAATTCTTCATCAGGAAAATAATTCTTGAGCGGTTCATACTCTTCATCAACTGGATTCTCTGCAAGATGATTAGCCAAGGCCTGTGCTTTTATCGCCTTCTAGGTCACATGCACAATGTCAAACTCGCTCAAAAGCATTTGCCATTTAGCCAACTTCCCGGTCGGCATTGCTTTCTGGAAAATATACTTCAACGGATCCATTCAGGAGATAAGATATGTTGTATAAGAAGATAAATAATGTCTCAACTTCTGAGCAATCCAGGTCAAAGCAGAACATGTTCTCTCCAAAAGAGTGTAACGAGCCTCATACGGAGTGAATTTCTTGCTCAAATAATAAATGGCTCGCTCTTTCTTCCCAGTTTCGTCATGTTGACCAAGCACGCATCCAAATGCGTTATTCGAGACAAACAGATACATCAATAGTGGACTTCCTTCTCGCGGAGGAACCAACACCGGTGGATTGGACAAATAATTCTTGATGGTATCGAAAGCAGTTTTACATTCTCCGGTCCACTTGGTCAAAGCATCTTTTTTCAACAACTTAAAGAATGGCTCACACACCATGGTGGACTGAGCTATAAATCGACTGATGTAATTCAACCTTCCCAGAAAACTCATTACTTCTTTCTTGGTCTTCGGAGGAGGTAACTCTTGGATTGCCTTGATCTTGGAAGGGTCAAGCTCAATGCCCCTTCTGCTGACTATAAATCCCAACAGCTTGACAGTTGGCACTCCAAAAGCACACTTGGCGGGATTTAACTTCAAATTGTATCGGGGTAAACGATCAAAGAATTTCCTCAAGTGAGTCAAGTGATCCAAACTCTCGCGGGACTTGATTATGACATCATCTACATACACCTCGATCTCCTTGTGAATCATATCGTGAAAGATGGTTGTCATAGCCCTCATGTAAGTAGCACCGGCATTTTTTAGACCAAAAGGCATCACCCGATAATAATATACACCCCAAGGAGTAATGAAGGCAGTCTTTTCTACATATTCTTCATCGATCAGGATCTGATGATAACTGGCATAACAATCCACAAACGACTACTTCTCATGCTTAGCGCAGTTATCAATGAGAATGTGAATGTTTGGCAATGAAAAATTATCTTTCGGACTAGCCTTGTTGAGATCTCTGTAGTCAACACAAATTCTAATTTTTCTATCTTTCTTGGCCATCGGAACAACGTTGGCTAACCTAGTCGGATATTGCATCACTTCCACTACTTGAGACTCAATATGCTTGGTAATCTCCTCTTTGATCTTTAAACTCAACTCAGGCTTAAACTTCCGAGTCTTTTGCTTTACTGGACTGAAATCTGGATTAATCGACAACTTGTGGAACACCATATTCGTAGTCACCCCCAGCATATCTTTGTAAGACCAGGCAAATACATCAATGTATTCTCTAAGCAAGTGGATTAGATCCTTTTTTTGAGTTTCAGTTAGATGGACACTGATTCTTACTTCTTTGACACAATTCTCGTCCCCTAGATTCACAGTTTCAGTTTCTTCTAAATTCGGCTTGTGTTAATTCTCAAACTGCCGGAACTCTTCGGCAACATGTTCAGGTACCTCATTTTTGTCTCCATGTTCCTCACACTCATTATCACCTGCCTCATTTCGTTCACCCGGTTCATGACATGACATGACATTGGAATGTTTTAAATTAATATTACTGAAATTATAAACAAACAAAGTTAGGAAAGTAAAATATAAAAGAGGCTTTCATTTAAATTGACAAACCAGTACAAACTTTGGCCACGGCCAAGGGCCGTTTTGCCTTTTTAAACATCACAAGGGAATTTAAAACTTCAAACAAATAAACTGCATAAAGGGTGGGTCTCGGGCCTCTTCCAGACTACCACCAATTTTAAAAGAAAACAAAAACACATGTCCTTTCTACCCAGATGAGCGGGAAATCAGGAGTGGTGTGGAGGTCCATTTCTGCAATTGCTCATCAGGTTCTGCATCACGGATGCCTGATGTCCCAGCTTCTTCTTCGGTGACCGCATCAATCTCCTCAAAAAGGCCCAAGATTCTTTACCCAAACCGTTATCGATGGTATATTCCCGCACTGGGAATAACTAGTACAGATGAGGAATTGGCCTGGCCAATGCTTGATCAACACTCTTGTTCTTCATCTTTGCTTCCTCATCTGAGGGGACATACCCCAAACCAAACTTTGCTCATTTGGCGAGTATTTGGATAGGCTCAACAATTCTTTGACAACGTTTTCCCAACCCGAAACCCGGTTCGAAACCATTCTGGAGCATGACAGTAGCAACCATCTTGTATACAACAGGCATATGGGGTTGTGGACCCAATTCATCACCGGTGGCATTTACCATCTCCACCGTGTAGAAATTGCAGCTTCGGTAGACATCATCAATGATCGGTGCATACCCGTCGTAATGGCTCCCCTCACCATAAATGACCAATTCCTGGTCCTTTCAAACAAATTTCATTAGTTGGTGGAAGGGTAGAAGACACAGCCCCAGCCATGTGGATAAACGGTCTTCCTAGAAGTAAATTGTAGCTGGTGTTGATATCCAACACCTGGAACTCCAAGTTAAAATATGCAGGACCCACCTGAATATCCAAGTTTACCGCACCCAATGTGTCTATTTGCACTCCATCAAAGGCCCTCAAATTGACTTGGTTCTGGCGAAGCTTTCCCAAGTTGAATTTCCGCTGCCTCAGAGTCGAGAGTGGGCAAATATTTAGACCGGATACATCGTCGACCAACACACGATTTAACATTTTATCTCGGCATTTGATGGTAACATGCAGAGCCTTGTTGTGCATCTTGCCTTCAAAAGGCAGCTCTTCGTCACAAAAGTTGATTTGATGTCTCCGAATGACCTGGTTTATCATGGCTGCTAGATTGTCGCTATTAGTACCCACATGCACATACGTGTCGTCCAAAGCCCTCATCAGAGCTTGCCTATGCATTTGTGAACTCATCAACAAGGTCCATACAGAGATCTGAGCCGGTGTCTTCTCTAGATGCTTCACAATCGAATAGTCCTTCGGCTGCATTTTCCTCCAGAACTCCTCGGCCTCAGCTTCACTAATTGGCCTCTTTGTGTGGTCCTTTTTCTGCCCTCCTAGAGCCAATTCTTCCGGCATGTAACATCTACCGGATCTGGTCATGCCTTGAGTGGCAGCCGTTTCAATCACAAACCTTGGTCAGGCAAGAGTTTCTTTTGGCACTAAGGCAGCTGCCTTTTGAGGTGTGAGAATCACAAACTCTTCTTTCTCTCTAATGCTTAAGGAGGCCACAGCCCTTTCCAATTTATCAGGAACGACCGAAACTATCGCCTTTATTACGCACCAATCCTCATATGTCTCTATCATATTAATAGTGACGCCTCCATGATTTGGCAAAGGATTACTATTGACATTGGGGGCGACCGTCTGAAGAGAGACCATGTTCTTGTCAATCAGGTCTTGGATCTTATGCTTCAGGTTGATACAGTCCTCGGTATCATGTCCAACACTGTTGGAGTGATATGCACACCTCTGATCAGGTCTGTAAAACTTTGAGCTGGTGTCGACCGACTTGGGCCCCACTGGATGGATATATCCTGTCGCAGTTAATCGCTCAAATAGCTTTGTTCGGCTTTCGATGAGCAGAGTGAAGTTACGGGCAGGTTTTTTCTCAAATCTCGGACGGGAGTCATAGTTGCCTTGTTGGGGAGGAGGCATCTGACGATAATTTGTGGTGTTTGGGCGAGGAGCTTGGTATCTGGGATAGGAATCTGTTGAGTAGTTTGGTTGTGGAGCTTAGTAAGTGGAAGGATTATTTTGGTATTGTGGAGCTGGGGTTTGGTACATTGGAGGAGGAGTTTGGTAATTTGTCTGAACGCTAGCGCAGTTGGGGGCGACGTTCCAGTAGTGATGAGGTGGAGTTTGGTAAACTGGAGGGGGAGTTTGGTAGATAGAAGGGGGAGTTTGGTAATCAGGAAGGGGGGTATTTTGATAATTGGGAGGAGGGGTATTTTGGTAACTGGGGGGAGGGGTATTTTGGTAACTGGGAGGAGAGGTATTTTGGTAACTGGGGGAAGGGGTATTTTGGTAACTGGGGGGAGGAGCTTGATAATCAGCTTGCGCATAACAAGCTGGGTATGATCTTTGTGAAGGTCGAGAACGACCTTGGTACGACATGGATTTTCTTGGGGTTTTCATCCCTTCACAAGAGATAGAGGACACATCCTCCATTTTCTTCTTCAACAAGCTCGAAGATCCGGGCGAGGCAGTAACACGGGCAATCTTCCCGGTTCTCAATCCATCTTCAATAGTCTCACCTACCTTGACTATCTCAGCAAATTTTGCTCCAACGAGCAACATAATTATGTCATAATATTCAGGCTCTTGCACCCGTACAAACACTTCGACAATTTCCTTTTCTGACATAGGGGATCTAACTCTAACTGCCTCATTTCGCCATCTATATGCGAACTCTCAGTAACTTTCGGTCGGCTTCTACTTCATCTTCTCCAAGGAGTAACGATCAGGAACGATCTCCACATTGTAGGTGAATCGTTCGATGAAGTCCTTAGCCAGAGCGTTCCAGCTAGACCACTGCCTGGTTTCATGAGACGTAAACCACTCTAGAGCCTCTCCGCTCAGACTTCGGCTAAAAAGACGCATTAACAAAGATTCGTCTCTCCCAACTCCCACAAGTTGGTCACAGTAGGCTCTCAGGTGTTCTAAGGGGTTCCCTGTTCCTCCCAAAATGTCGAATTTTGGCACCTTGAACCCTTTCGGGAGGTCCAAATTCTGATGAATCCACAGGTCTTCGTAACTCAACCCGGCGACCTCAGGAATGCAGTTCAACTCCTTCATGGATTTTCTAATTTCCTCTTTCATATATATTTTGGTGGTCTCTTCCTTTGACCTCCACTATCTCTCCTTCTCCTTATAGTGGTCGAGCTCCGAACCATGGGCGTCATGCTCATTGGGGACCGGTATTTGGAAAGTGGCTTTTTGCGGTAGTGGTGGGGCAATAGAGGGACTCTGGCCATTTAAAGGGGCGTGATAGTTTTGGGGGAAAGTCTGGGGGCTGGTATACTGGTTTTGGTGAAGGAGGGAAGTGTGTGAGTTATTAGCGTTTTGGCTGTGATGGGGTAGGCCAGTTTGGTGGTTTGCATTGGGGGGAGGGAGTGGTGTTTGGAGGTTGGTATTTTTAGGAGGGGTGGTGTTTGATAAAAGACTGAGACGTAATGGGGGTTTTGGGTGGTAAGGTCAATAATGGAGGGATTACGAGCAGGACTTGAAGGTGGGTTTTGAGCTGGAGGTCTTTCGTCTGGTTAAGCGTTGACAACAAAAATCGGAGGAGGCAAATCTTGTTTTCTCTGCATCTCGACCCTCATCTCAGTAATTTGTTGCATCAACTGCAGGATCAGTTCATTTTGATCGACAAGGGCGGGCTGAGCCACCACGACATCAGTAAGGCCAGTTTCTTCGTTGTTATCACCCATTGTTGCTTTTCCCTTTTGTGAACTTTGACTGGGGAAGGAATCTGTAGGACCTTTAGATCTAGTGAAATAAGAATGATCGGCCAGTGTATCAACACAGATCAGTTCTAACTACATGTAGAGAAAAACAACTGAAAAGCAAATCTGTTAGTATTGGTTATGGACGAATAATGCAAGATATCACATAGAAGGCATATAGACACATAAGAGTTGCTTTATTTGAGAACATGTTAACCCACAAATAATGGGGACTGATTTTTTGAACAAGCACGAATTTGCTCCTTTTTTTTTTCTTTTTTTTTTGAGGTTGGTGACTCAGAAAGGTTGAATTGCGTTGAGCTAAGGTTTTCTTGCTGGATCTCTCAGCATCTGTTGATGTGCGTTTAATGTTTCCTTGTAGCATGAAAGGGGCAAAAGAAAATTTTAAAAGATAGGGGCCGGCCCTTGAAAGGCTGCCTACGTATCTCCAAAGGAGAATTCAGGCCCTACGTAGTTCAAATACAAAGGAAATTTTCACTTTAATTCATTTCTGGCGATTACAAGGAAAGTGAAAAAAAACAGACAATAAAGCTCTTAAAAGATAAAATGTGCCTCCATTCAAGCAGTTCTTCTTCCGATTGTCGCATTAGTCACGGGAGGTAAACTCAACTTGAATCCTTCCCATGTTAACGAGGGATTCCACGTCATAGCGAAACCCGAGGCACCTTTCAATGTTGTGATATGTGGCGTCATGATAAGGGAAGGGTTTTCATATTTTAATTCCAACGGGATCGATAGCCTCGTCATCCTTTCCTATAGAGGCCCGGACCCCTTTGCGAACCAACTGACTGTAGATCTCCAACAACATTTTCTTGAAAGGCGTGAAGTAGTGACAATAAAACAAAGTGTGCTCAGTGACCGGCATACTGTGCTGCGGTTGGTCGCAGGTAAGGACGGTGTTCTTACCCCACATATACGGGATCTCCCCAACGTTGATCAGGTTGCGGATTGCTGCCTTGAACTCCACACATTCTTCTATAGTGTGTCCTCTTTGATTCGGATGGTAGGCACACGTCTTTCGAGAGCTTTCATACCCAAACCCAAAAGTGATTCCTTCTAGAGGCTTCAGCATGCGTGAAGCCTTAAGGTGCTCGTAAATGAGAGCACACGGCACAACTCTTACTCCCACACTATGTGTCCGCTCATAAGCCGAGAGAGTGATCTTTTAGTCTTCTTCTTTCAAACGTCCCAGGAAGGGAGGCATATAGATGATTTCTTCAGCGGCATCTTCTTCATTAGCTCCAAGGTAAGTGTCTTCGGGACCACTATTGGCTTCTTAATTGAAGAGAGAGCATTTTCCGCATATCCTTCGAAGCCTCATGGTTATATTATTGTTGAAGACATCATATTCCTTCCGCATAGAAACCGTTTCCTCGTTCACAATATCATATCTTGCCATTTTAGTCGCTAACACTGCGTCCAGTGCTGCACTTTTGGCTTGCGCATCTGCGGTGGCTAATTCTACTTTTATTCTTTTTTCTCCCATTTCTCGAATCTCCTATTTGAATCGACGCATTTTCATCCTTTGACTCTCCTCAGTCGCCTTCACCTCGATGTTCTTGCCTTTTTCCATCTTAGCAGCACTTTTACCTTTCCTGAGATGACAGAGTAATGTTTTAGGATTTGGTAGGAGGATTTTGATTTTAACTGAAAAACTCGAGACTCAGGAAATTTTGGTCGGACATTTTGGGGTAGTGACTTGTATTCAGTATTGTAGAGATTTTCAAAAAAAAAATTGAAAATGAGTGGGCTAAAAATGTCCTCATTCAAAGTAACATATCACATAAACAGTTTAAAGCACACAAGCATATATCGCGCGTCCTAAACAAGTAGGGGGGCCTTTTGTTCCAAGGGTAGGCCTAGCGTATTTGAAAGATGTATGTGTAGAATTGAACCATTTTGTTACCCCAAAGCAAATTTTACATATAAAATGATGTTCAAAGAGTGAAAATAAGCAGGGGAAGAAGGGAATAAACGAGAAATACAAACGAAAAAGGCCCACGCAGGGGTCATTTGAAAAGAGTACCAAAATACAAGAAAGGCAAGCCCACGCAGGGGCAAACAACAACAAGTACATATAGAAAAACCCACGCAGGGGCGAAGTCCACTAAGATGTCCCCGATGGCCCTGCTTCCGATCTACTCCTCTTGTTCTGTGCCATGAGATGTTGAAGCTTATATTGAATCATTAGCAAGTATCCTTCGCTCCGGCGGCCTTTCTCTTCCCAGTCTTCGAGAGACATTTCGCTTTTCTTATCTCCAATCCATAAATTGAGCTCTCCCAGGTCGTTTCTCAGGCTTTCTAATTCCCGAGTTACACTCTCGAGGGCATATTTATCCTTCTCTTGTTTTCAAAGGAATTCATTGTACATTTATTGAGCTTCCTTCTTTACCTCTCCTTAATCTATCAAAGTTTTGAACTCTTTGTCCTCCACACTACGATAAATGCTTGGGACTGGGAAGGAGATACCTTGTATATCATTTTTCAACTAAGCTTTGTAGGTTTCATCATACCCGGCATCAAACCGGTCAACGACAATGGTTTTTTCATCCATTCGTACTGCTTTTTTTCCATTCTCTTAGCATCTCTGAAGCCTCATGCACTTTATCATCCCCGATGTCGAACACATAGATACGGTAGTATGCATTTGGGAGAGTAGTTTGTTTTCTTCTGAACTGTCTCAGGACCCGGATGGGTCCGTAGGGGCGGATACCCCGAATACCTGGTAGAGAAAGTACGAGTTGTCTATGGCCCCGTACTATGACATCTTTTGAGATGAAGCGATCGAACATCCACTGAATATCTTCTTCTCTCAGCCCGGAGAAAATCTGAGCTCATCTTCCTCTAGTCTTCTTATTTTCTAAATCTTCCCAAAACAGCACATCATTCAAACCCTTGAGAAAATTATTATCATCGAGGGTATGTAGTTGTTGAGTCCCATGTCCTTTCGCTAAGTGGCTCAGTAGCCACCATTGAAGGAGGAGATTACAGCCCTGAAAGTAGCGATGTCCTTTCTTACATCTTTCCAAAGCACGGTACATGTAAGACAGGATGACAGGTGATGTGAGGTCAAAATACATATTTTTAATCATTATTTGCCTCATATTTATTATTTATATTTGTCCTTTTTGAGCATAGATTTTATGAATTGTGCTAAATTGTGTATTTTATTTGTAGAATTAAATTGGTGGGGAAATGAGGAAGTTTGGAGCTAAAACGAACTAAAGATGAAAAGTTGAAGAAGGAAATCAAGCAGGCAGCTTAATGGATTAAAAGTTATAAAATAATACATAAGTTATATTGCAATTACAATTGCAATTTGCTGCCACGTGTAAGAATCTGAAGATAGGCACAAATTCTTTGAGGCGGCAGTACTGTTCACGCGGACAGTTTCACGGGAAAAAAAAGGAATCCAATTCCTTTTGGTTTTGGATTCCTAATTTAATTTGGACTCAATTATTTTAGTTAGGGTTTCTATATCTATAAATAGGGCATGAAAAATTATTCTTGAGAGCCAAGAACCAAGATACAAGACACAATATAAATTTTCTTCTAGCTTAGGAACTTTGGAAGAGCTGCCGTGGAGGCCGGAGAATTGTGGTTTATTCTTTCTTCTCCTTTATTATTTATTTGTATTCGTGATTTATAAAAGATAGTTTAGCTATTGTTCTTAACTTTTTATGATT
>JAJOOS010007706.1:0-52399 GCA_029582725.1 Solanum chiquidenum
TCTAAGCATAATTTCACCAATAGAAATCATATTCACAAAGACCCACATCCTAGGCCAATTTTAGAGAATTAGGGGATCATGGGTTCTTCAAGAATTCCTTTGAAAATTATCTTAAAAACCTTAATTCCACATCAATTCATCAATTGAATGATTTAGAAAATCGTTTGACAGAGGACCCATGTTTAGATTGAAAATTGGGAATTTTGGTCTTTGAATCACTTTTGAAAATCTTTGATAGAACTCCTTGAATGAGAAGTTATTCAAGAATCAATAGTTACCATACCTTAATTATTGAAGACCCATGAAATTGAAGAAGAAATCAATTGAAAACCCATCTCCTAGCTTGAGCTTCATCAAGGTCTTCCATGGAGTTTTGAGAGAATCTATTTTAGAGAGGGAAGGGTCAATTTGAAGAATGGAATTCTAGGTTTAGGGGTTTTAACCAACTTAAACACCCTAAAATAGGTATAATAAACGTTTATAATAATTCCCCAAAGTACCCAAAGTACCCCTCACGTAGTTGGACCCTTTAAACAAGACAAATTTGAGTTTTATTTTCACAGATTTTGTCGGGGATCAAGTTCACGATTTGAAGGTGTTCCCGCAAGTTTCTAGAAATTAAATTCCGAGACAGTAGAGTCCGCGGTGTCTCCACAAAGTGGAGCCACTTTTTGGCCATAGGTGGAGTAGGTCCGCGACGCGGAGCCACTCCCTCCATGCACAACTTGCAAGCTGCCTTGGCGGCATGTTTGACCAAGGTTTGGGGTCCTCCTCGGGGACCCTTAGGGTGGTTCCGGGGTATCGTATTCAAATGTTTTGACCCTAAAAACATTTATTAATACACTAGGGTCACCTCTACAGATTTTAGACTCCAAACAACACATAAAAACATGAACAACATACTAGAACTCACCAACACGTAAAATACTAGTTTCTGAACGTCTTGGTCGTCCCTTGACGTTTGACTTCGAAAATCTTTAAAACTGACTTAAAAGGCTATTCCTCATTATTTTAACAAGTTATTAATGCATAAAACCCATATGAGGATCTACGCTATCCTACTTCATTTTGAGGGGTGTTAAATTATGGTGTATGCCCAACAAATGGAGGATGAAAAACTCAAAGACAAGAATAGAGAGGTGAAAAGATCTAGAAGCGGTGATGGGAATTTCATCAATGCTAAGTCCGATGGACAAGGTGGACAAAGGTTCAAACAAAGGTTTTCCAATCAAGGCGCGTCTAGTGCTCCAAGGGTCAACAAGATAGGGTTTCCAACCCTAAACCTCAAGGAGGTAATAGTAGTGGTTCTTATATTGCTAGGCGTAATTGTGCAATATATGGTAGAAAACATGAAGGCAAGTGCCTAGTTCGCTCAGATGGGTGCTATGGTTGTGGAAAGAGTGGCCACAAGATGAGAAATTAACTGGTACTCATGGCCAAGGGGAGAGAAGGCAAACAAACTCCTCCAAGTGGTTCAAACTCCAATGCTATAAAGCAAAACCGCTTTTATGCTCTTCAATCCCGAGGTTACAAAGAGAGCTCCCCGGATGTTGTGATTGGTATGTTAAAAGTCTTTTCTATTGATGTATATGCCTTGTTATATCCCAATGTCACTTTGTCCTTTGTTACACCTTTTGTAGCCATGAAGTTTGAAATATTCCCCGAAGTGTTAGTAGAACCTTTTTTGGTTTCTACCCCGATTGGTGACTCGGTGGTGGAAAAAAGAGTCTATAAAAGTTGTCTCATTTCCTTGTCCCATATAGTTACTTTGGTGGACTTAGTAGAATTAGACATTTTAGACTTTGATGTGATTTTGGGTATGGATTGGTTGCATGCATGTTATGCCTCTATAGATTGTAGGACTCGGGTGGTTAAATTCCAATTTCCAAATGAGCCTATTTTAGAGTGGAATGGGGGAAATTATATCCCTAGAGGTCAATTTATTTCTTGTCTTAAACCTAGGAAAATGATCTCTAAAGAGTGTATTTACCATCTTATTAGGGTGATGGATTTTGAGTCCGAAACCCCTTCTCTAGAGTCGGCTCCGGTATTAAATGAGTTTCCAGAAGATTTCCTCAATGAGTTCCCGGTATTCCTCCCGAGCGGCAAATAGATTTTGGTATTGATCTTTTACCGAATACGCAAACTCTATCAATTCCTTCTTATAGAATGGCTCTGGCCGAGTCGAAAGAACAAATAAAGGATTTGCTAGATAAGGGTTTTATTTGACCGAGCATCTCTCCATGGGGTTCTCCGGTGTTGTTTGTTAGAAAGAAGGATGGGTCCCTTAGAATGTGCATTTTAGCGTCAATTGAACAAAGTGACCATTAAGAATAAATATCCCCTTCCGAGAATTGATGACTTGTTTGATCAACTTCAAGGGGCTAGTTATTTCTCCAAAATATATCTTCGTTCGGGTTACCACCAATTAAGGGTGAGAGGGGTTGATATTCCCAAGATGGCCTTTAGGATCCGGTATGGTCACTATGAATTTATGGTTGTGATTTGAGTTGACAAATGCCCCAGCGGAATTTATGAATTTGATGAATAGGGTGTTTAGACAATACCTTGATATGTTTGTGGTTGTGTTTATCGATGATATTTTGATCTGTTCAAGGAGTGATAATGAACATGTGGACCATTTGAGGATTGTATTGTAAGTTTTAAGGACCAACAACTTTTTGCGAAGTTTAGAAAGTGTGAATTTAGCTAAGTCCGTAGCTTTCCTTGGTGATATTGTGTCAAGCAAGGGTATCGAGGTAGATCTTAAAATGAAAAATGCGGTCAAAAGTTGTCCTAGACCTCTAACTCCTTCCAACATTAGAGGCTTTTTGGGTTTGGTCGGTTACTATAGAAGGTTTGTTGAGGGTTTTTCATCGATTGCTTCTTCGTTGATGGCTTTGACTCAAAAGAAGGCGAAGTTTGAGTGGTCGGAGGCTTGTGTGAAAAGTTTTTGTCAGTTGAAAGATAGACTTACATTCGCTCCGGTGTTGATCTTACCGGAGGGTACAAATGGTTTTTTTGTTTATTATGACTCCTCTAGAGTTGGGTTGGGATGTCTCCTCATGTAAAATGGTAAAGTGATTGTCTATGCTTCAAGGCAACTCGAAGTACATGAGAAGAATTATCCGACCCATGATCTTAAATTAGCGGCGGTAGTATTTGCCTTAAAAACATGGAGACATTACCTGTATGGGTCCATGTAGATATTTTCACGGATCACAAAAGTTTTCAATATGTCTTTAGTAAAAAAGATTTGAATCTCCAACAAAGAAGGTGGTTAGAACTTTTGAAGGATTATGACATGAGTGTCCTTTACCACCCCAGCAAAGCTAATGTTGTAGAGGATGCACTTAGTAGATTGTCCATGGGTAGTGTGGCTCATATAGAAGATGAAAATAAAGAGTTGGTCCGTGATGTGCATAGGTTGGCTCGGCTATGTGTTCAACTAGTGGATTCCACCAAGAGTGGTGTCATGGTTGATAATGGTTTCAAATCGTCCTTTGTTATGGATGTGAAGTCTAAGCAAGAACTTCATCCTTTATTAGTTGAGTTGAAAGAGTCGGTACTCAAGAAGTCCGTTGAGGCTTTCTCCCAAGGGAAAGATGGGGTACTTAGGTACCAAGGTCGTTTATGTGTTCTGAATGTTGCTGGGTTGAGGGAGAAAATTTTAGAGGAGGCTCATAGTTCTCAGTATTCTAATCATCCAAGATCCACCAAGATGTACCGTGATCTATGGGAAATCTATTGGTGGAATGGCATGAAGAGAGATATTGTGGGATTTGTAGCCAAATGCCCTAATTGTCAACAAGTTAAGGTTGAGCATCAAAGACCGGGAGGATTGTCACAAAATATTCCTATTCCTACTTGGAACTGGGAAGATGTTAATATGGACTTTATTTTAGATTTGCCTCGCACTCGAAGGCAACACGATTCTATTTGGGTCATTATAGATCAAATGACAAAATCAGCCAACTTTATTCCCATTAAGGTCTCTCATTGGGTGAAAGACTATGTCAAGTTGTATATAAGAGAGATAGTGAAGTTACATGTGGTTCCGTTATCCATTATTTCAGATCGGGGTACTCAATTTACTTCACACTTTTAGAAGTCATTCCAAAAAGGGCATGGCACTAAGGTGTAGCTTGACACAACTTTTTACCCTCAAACGGATGGTCAAGCGGATGGACTATTAAAACTTTAGAGGACATATTGAGGCATGAGTTATAGATTTCAAAGGTAATTGGGATGACCACTTGCCATTAATAGAGTTTGCCTACAATAATAGTCACCACTCAAGTATCGGTATGGCTCATTTTGAAGCCTTGTATGGTAGGAGATGTAGGTCTCCGGTTGGCTGGTTTGAGGTAGGTGAACTTGATATTATTGGTCACGAATCGGTTTATGAAGCTATTGAGAAAGTTTGGCTCATTAGGGAGAGGTTGAGAATGGCTCAAAGTAGGCAAATGTCTTATGATGATGTGAGAAGAAGGGACAGAGAATATGAAGTTAATGATTGGGTCTATTTGAAAATCTCACCTATGAAGGGTGTGATGAGGTTTGGCAAGAAAGGGAAAGTTAGTCCCCGGTATGTAGGCCCATATCAAATTTTGAAGCTTATTGGGAAAGTTGCCTATGAGTTGGATATTCCAAATGAGTTGGCCCCAGTTCACCTGGTATTTCATGTTTCTACGCTTAAAAAGTGTATTGGAGATCCGGTGTTCATTATGACCCTAGATGGGTTGGGAGTTGACGAAAGCCTTTCATATAAAAAAGTTTGGGTAGAAATCCTAGACCGGGAAGTTGAGAGGTTAAGAAACAAGGAAATAGCTTCCGTTAAGGTTTTATGGAGGAATCATCTAGTTGAGAATACTACTTGGGAGGTCGAAGCCGATATGAAGTCCCAATATCCTCATCTTTTTTAGTGTTTTGGAAGTCATGTGTGTAGTATGATATTTTCCTTGATTTCATTATGTTATGCATGTTCTTGATGGGCTGCTAGTTTTTAGTCTACAATTCTGTAAGGCGTCTAGATCGACATTTAAGGACGAATGTTCCCAAGGGGGAGATAATGTAACATTCCAAAAACTAGTAGGCTTACTAGGGCTTGATGTGAAGGTTAGGGTCGTAAATAACTCTCGGTACTCACTATACATGTTTTTGGGTTAAAACGTCAAGGTACGACCTCCCAAGGACCAATAATTGGGTCCTTGCGGAGGACCCTTCAAAAGGTGAAAAAATAGTGCCTGGGCAGTCCACCCACGAGGGGGAACCACATCCAGTAGGTGGAACCATGTCTCGTGGGTGAGGGCCGTTAGTCAAGGCCCCAGTAACCATACCTCAGAAACCCTACCATGGCTTGCCAGCATAGGTCGTGGGTCCTCCCACGGTCCGTCAGTGGTGGGTGTGGATGGGGTCTGGGAACTGCCATTTGACAGTTAAACTTAGGGGTGTTTTGGGGTTTTCCTTTTTAATTAAATGTTAAGTAATGTCGTTTTACACTAAATTAAACTAAATATATAAGGTTTTTAAGTCCCTAAACTAACTCATCCAAATCATAATTTCCAAATTCCCAAATCAAAATCCAATTTCCCCCAAAATCTTCTCTCTAGAACTCCACGGAAGAATAAGAAGAAAGATGAAGCTAGGGTTGAAGGAACAAGATTTTTCACTCAAATTTGTTGGATTTCTTCACCAAGGTATGGTAGTCCTTCATCCATGGATATTTTTCATCCATGGAGCCCCTCCACAACCTCTAATTTCAAAGTTAGTTATCCCAAAAGTTAGGGTTTGACTTTAATCTCATGGATTCCTTTCAAATTCATTTTTAGTGATTAAATTATGTTTTATTGTGGATATATTGATGATTTTATATGGTTTATGTTGAATTCCCCAAGAATCCATGAATTTCCCTATTTTCCCAATTCGGATCTTCAAGTGTGGGTATTGATTGATGTAAGTAAAATATGATAGAATTATGCATCTAGTAACTGAATCATCTTATCATTGAAGTCTAACGTAGTATTCTAGATATGTTGATTGAATGTGATCTATGGTCCTTGGAGGGCGAAGCATGGGAATTATGCATGACAATGAGGTTTATGTATATGCTTTTAGATCACTTTGAGAGTAAAGTGGATATGATTATGATCTAATTGTTGTGTTGATTGGATGATTATACTCATGTACACACTTATGTATGAATATGATATGATGTGAAACGTTTGTCACATATAGTGATTCTAAGGTTGGAAGACTAGTCTCACCTATTGAATCTATGAGATTTAGTATGAGTTATATGGATCGAGTGTCAAGACATTCTTCCGTAGCTATGAACTTAAGTCAAGACATAACATAAACTCAATGGGAATTATGCATAGCACCGAGTGGATAGTGATATGAAATGGAAGCCCTCACGTTAGTAGAGGTCGGGTTTCTAGGAACAATCTTTTGGGATGGAAGCCCTCACATTAGTAGAGGCCGGATTTTTTAGTAGCAATCCCCTTATCCCATAAACTATGTGTCCACATAGGTATTGAGCTAGTGGATCCACCAAAGCTAAGAGTATGGTTCTACCTTAGGAAAGTAGGACAACCCCTTTTCGGTGTGGGGTAGACACATGATTCCATGGTAAGCTCACATGGTCTATGTCGGTTAAGGCTAATCTGCCTTTATGATAGTATAAACAAGAACATGAAATATGGACTATAGTTACTCAAGAAGCTTTACTTAGTATGAGTGGAATTATGGGATCTTATTCATGAATTGCACAAGTATGCTTTGAGGGTATTTATGGTATGTTTCTATTATGATATGATGATATATGATATGTTTATGCTTATGAATTATGCCTTTTCATTATCTTCAAAATGATGCTTTAAGCTAGTAAATGGCATGCATTCTACTAAAATGTCCGTTTTAGCGTGTTTTCAAGGAATATTTTCTACATTTTCCCCAAAGTGTAGGTTTCGGTTCTTAAGGGAGTTATCATTTGGTTTAAGCTTGGATTTTACTATTCTCTTTGCTTGTCGTGAGACTTCATGGTTCGAGGATGGGAGTTTCACTTTGAGTTTCATTTTTAGTACTTTCTATTTTGGATTATGTTGTTTGCGGTTGTGACCCTATTTTGACTCATGAATTGTAATAGATGGCTAATTGAGACAAGTCTAGACTTCCGCTTTCCTTTATAAAGACTATTTGGACTTAAATGCGTTTTTACTATTATTGTTCTAATACTTTATGTTATGGTATGCTAAGTGGCTTACATGGGTCGTTTCGGGGTTCTATGTGCCTTGTTACGTCTATGGTGTACCCTTGGGTCATGACAATTTACCATAATTTGACCAATAACCCAAACTATTTACCTGATCCCTCCCCCCTTGTTCTATTCAATGAACCACTATTGATACCATCAAAGTATATATATACTCTGATGGTATCTATATACTCTAATAATATCAAGCTTTTACTGAAATACTTCCTTACCATTGTTCAGTTGAGAGGTAATGTTCAAATCTTCCTTAGTATTGAGAGACCTGATTACGATCAAATATTCCTGTCTTGATGAGTTTTCCACTGTTCATCCTGACTATTATGATATTGGTGGGCTCTTACATCCTCTTCCTCCTTGAAGACAATAGAGTTTATGTGTGTGTGTGTTTATATATATATTTATGGTATCAAATAGTAAACGATAATTAGTAGTTAAAAATGGGAAGAGGATGAAAGTAAAGGGGTAGTGCTTAAAAATAGTTTCCCTTTTTGGGGTACAAGTGTTCTTTTCCCAAACAAAATGTGTAAAAAGATCAAATATATTCCTATATGGATTATTATTTTTTACTTCCAATTGAGGAAAAGAGTATATATGAGTCATTTGTGCAAAAATAGGGGTATATATGAGCCACGTTAATAACTAGAGGTATATCATCTCTAAATGTCAAAGTTGAGGGGTATATCAGGATTTTTCCCCATGAAGAAAAATAATAAAAGTAAATGTATTAGCATGCCCACAAAGGTTTCTACGACCATTTAGTTAATTCTTCTTGTCATACTCCCTCTGTCCTGTATTAGTTGATCATCTTACTAAATTAAGTCGTTTCGTATTAGTTGTCCACCTTATTTAATCAAGAAAACTTTAATTAAATTTCATCTATATTTTCCTTTCAATTAATTCTTTTTGGAAGTGTTCACATTTGTTTGTAAGATTCCCAAGAAGTTTTTTAAGAGATGAATTAGTAAAATTATTTTCTTCTTTATGATTTCTTAATATGCATGCAAAAAGGAAAATGATCAACTAATATGGGATACAAGGAGTAGTTTTTTAAAATCTACAGTAATTTTATACCTTTAGTGTAAAGCAAAATTAAGTAAATGTAATGACTCAGAATGTTATTTTTTGAAATTTCCAGAAAATTACCATTTTACCCCTTTCAATTTTGACCCCAAGTAATTTCTGATTGAAATTTCAAATATGGTTTCGAACTTCAAGTGAAAGTTGTGAATTGTGAAAGTTTTTGATATTCAAAATGCTAAAGTTGTTAAAAAGTGGTTTTGGTGGCTTTTGAAGTTTTGAGTCACAGAATGGAATTTTGTCAATTCCATCAGCCTTGCAATGTGAAAAATGGTCTAAGAGAGTTGTTGATTTCTGATTCAGAGTCTTTTCGAGGATTTGAGATCCTAAGTTGGAAATTTGTAAAATTTTAGCCTTTGAGTTGACTATGATCAACATTCGGGGTTTAGATGATCGGGTTGTATTTATGATAGTTCTGTTGGATTTGGCGGTTATTTTGGGCCTAAGTGAGGTCATGGTTTAATTTTCTAAGGTCCCAAGCTTGAGTTATCCTACTAAGGCGTTATGTTCATTTCTTGTGACTTTCACAAGTTTCGGGTCAAGGAGACCTTCGATTCGTGTTTCAATGGTTCCATTGTGTACATAACGTAAAGTATAGTCAATTATCATATTTGGTTTGTGTGTGTGGGATTTCGAATGAATCTCAATGGTCTATCAGATGTTTTGAGAGTTGACTAATATTTCTGATGATGTTATGCCTCGCTTTTGAGAAGGGTACATCGCGATTGTGAGGATTGCATTAGTGAGACCTTGGTCGTGAAAGCGAAAGGCCCCTTTTTGGTGGGTTTTGCTTAAGTGAACCATGGGTTGCAATCGCGAGGGTTGCAATAACAAACCCAGGTTTGCGAAAGTGACACCCCCAATTTTAGTGGGGTTCACTTAAGCGAACTTGTGTTAGTTGAAGCGACATTAGATAGGGTTTTTGATTTGAAATTTTGAGATTTTAAAGTGATTTTTCATGGTGAATCATTTGGGTAAGTCTTTGTAACCTTAAAACTTTAATTCCCTTTGATTAATTATGAAATTTAACATCAAAACTTGAGATTTTGATTGGCAAATGACAAGGTTTTTCAAGAACTTGGGTTCTAAAGTAAAATGGTGATTTTAAACTTATTTCAAGTCCTTTTTCAAAATGGTTTTCACCAATGATTTCTAAATGCCTTGGGTAACATTTTCAAGTAAGGATTTTAGAATCCAAACCTCATTTTTGGAATTGGGTTTTTGAGTTGATTTGACCTATTTTTCAAAGTATATGATATGAGTGTTGTTATTTCTGGAATTTTATTGTGATTACTTCATTGGATTAGATTGTTTGTCTTTGTACATTGTTCAGAAAGGAAAGGCTCGGGTCTTGGATTTACTTTTGACTAAATTAAGGTGAGTGACTTCTAAGCCTTGTAAAACTTGTGGAATCTTATGTTTTAGTTCATTTTGTGTTTTGGGGTTAAGGGAATGAGGTGATTAGTTCAATTATTCAACTTGAATGATCTTAATGAATAAAAAAGGGATTAATGAAAAAGGCAACGTGTTTATAGTCGTGCTTTGTGAATTGTCTTGTTGTGGACCCTAACTTGTTGATTGATTAAATTTTTTGATGGCATCATTGTGACCTTGAATTGCTTGAATTTATTATATTTTTCTTCTGGTGTGAAATTGCTTATTTTTCATTGATTTCTATGCACCATGATGAGACATGTGGTGATTGATATTATGGTCACTGCCAACAAGTGTTATTGATGCTGGGGTCATTGCCAGTGAATGTTATTGATGTTGAGGGCATTGCGGGCGAGTGTTTTTTATGCCGAGGTCATTGTAAATAAGTTTTATTGATGTCGAGGTCATTGTTGGTAAGTTTTACTAATGTTGATGTCATTTCCAGTAAGTGTTATTGATTCCGAGATCTTTTTCGATGAATGCTATTGATGTTGAGGTCTTTACCGACAGTATTGAATTGATGTTGAGGTCTTTCCCGGCGAATACTTGGACTATACGTATCCCCATAAGTCCTTACTATTATTTGTGCATGATAATCTTGATACTTGTGTTTGGTATACTTGTTTGTTGTGCTTGATGACCTTGATATGTGTTATTGATGATTTGATACTTGTGATTGATGAATTGTAACTATTGGACTGTTATTATGGAAACTTGTTAAATGTGCTTGTAAAACTGTTAGGTTTGGTTTATTTCTATGCAGGTTGTAGTTGAACCGATTCGGTTGGGATGAAAGGAGTACTCGTATTCTAAATTAGTTTCACTTGTGAAGTAGGTTGCTTGCTGAGTATGGTGTTGTTAAGTACTCACTCCTTGTTTCTACACTTGTGTTTTCCGAGCCCATACCCGTGTGATATTCTTATTCCTTTATTTTTTGAGGCTTTCAAAGGACATTGAGAGGTAGTTGGTTGTATGTGAAACAAAGAAATTGAAACTTGTAATTTTCTTTTGGTATTTTATACATTAATGGGCGTGTACACGTGAAATCTAGGTTTTGGGGTTATATTAGAATGACTAAGTTTTCCGCTCTTATACTTTTATTAATTTATTTCCGCTTTTCTTTCATATATTTTGGATTTTAGGTTGACTTATCTTGGTGGGTTAGACGAGTGCCACCATGTTATTTTTTGGATCGTACCGGTAAACGTATACAACATATTGTGATGGTATCCATCCAGATTGCATTCATTGATTTAACGATTAGAGGGAATGTATACAAGTGAACCTAACTGATAACCATTAATATAGTACGAGCGTATGAATAAAAGAGAAACTAGAGCGAACTAATACAAATGAAATTAGAGTGAATGAATACAAGAGATTATAGAGGAATGAATACAAGTGAAATTAGAGAAAATGAACAAAATCTCTTGTATCTTTTTTTAATATTTTTTATACACCCTAGAAATATTCATCGATAGGTGCCTGAATGCGCATATGAATACAATTAATACAACCATCTGACACCTCACATAGTTATTATGAACGACAAATACCTATAATATAGTTAGAGTTATTAATACAGACCAAAGTATAGTCACTTTTTTAAAATTCCTTGCTTCGTCCATAATATAAGTATCAGTCAAATTTTCATTGACAAACATTTTGAAATGAGTTTTAGCACTACAAAAATAGTGCAAAAACCGAGGGTCAAAATTAATGGTCGGGGTCTATTTATTAAGAAAAATGATAAAAATTTGATGAATACCATCATCCGTTTGGGTTGGGTCTATTCCAACAAATCAACCGGCAATGTCAGTTATACCAGAGGGAAATCATTAGTTGATTTAACGAGATTGATTTATTTTCAACTCGATGAATATATAAAAAATACTCCGGCAGACAACCTCAATTTAATTACTTTATTACATTTTTTAGAAACATTTTTTCACGAACAGAGACTACCCCGTAGTCGTAACCGGTGCTTAGAGTCACAAGTGACCCCAAGTTGACCCATGGTCTAGCACGATACTAAGATTCACATAAATATTAACTGAAGTTAACTGAATGCGGAAGTTAAATTGAAACTTCTGATAAGTCTGAATAATTAAAACTAAATACTCAAAGAAAAGTTCATCCAAACATACCCATCTAAATAACTGTCTAAAAGCACCTACTATGATAAATTTCTAGGACAAGTCCCTAACTAACTTTAATAGTTTGAAAAGTGAAATAACAAATACTGAAAGAAAATATAAAGTTTGTCCCCGAAAGATGAGAACTCGCCAATCCTGATACTAGGATGATCAAAAGTCTTACTAACTGTGAGTTGGATGCTAACGTCTGAACAATATTATAAAATAATATTGTATGAGAGTATGCAGTAGGTAATATGAATATACTGAGTATGTAGGCTATACATGATAAAAAATTTAACTAAACATGTTGGGTCTAAAATACATGAATGAAATAACATGAAGTGATGCAATGATTAAGTAGTAGACATGCAACTCATACATACTAAAAACTAGAATAATCGACTACAGGATCATGCAATAATTTAAACACTAGACTGTGAGAGATACTAAAATTGAAATATAACCATGTGATCTAGACATGGAGTTGGATGCCTAATTCCCATTGAAGCCTAATAAACATTTCCAGTGTTTAAAAACTGGTTTGACGGGGTACCACTAAGATAATAATATGTGCCTACAAGGGTTACATCGACCTATAGTGGCACATAGTTTTGGGACATAGGATTGCTTCTAAAGGTCTTAGCGGATGCAAACCATGATCACTCATCCCTAGAATCCACTCATTGCTAAGTTGTAAGAACCCGCTCTAGTCGTTATGGGTAGAGGTGAAAGAAATTGGGTCAGAAAACATTTGAGTAGAAACTTAAAATTCTAGACTTTGGCCAGTCTCATAAGAATTATGAACATGGTGAGGTCTAGGCATTCCAGAAATGGATTGGGGATATTTCTAAGCTCGGGTTGGAATTTCTGGTATCTAAGACATTAAGGAGTCCGTAGTGCCTTTCAGAATCAAATTCGGGTGAGTAAAAATCCTATCATCAAACTTTGTGTGAAAGGGTTAGTATAGAACAACAAGGATCGAAGGTATATTACGAAATGAAGGCTTTTAGGGAGGTTTACGAGTCTTTGGTTTGTGTAAATTTCTAAAGGGGGAGACACGCCACTATAGCAGGACGTCTGTGAAGTCTCTATAGTGGTTGTGCAGGCGCTATAGTGGGGGAAGCCTCTACAGTGAGTTGGGCCGCTATGGAAAGATAAGTTGGAGTTTTATGAAAAAAAAGACCCAAAAACACTGATTTTTCTGCAACTTCGTTCTTGGAATTTGAAAGGGTGATTTGGGCCATTTCTTCAGCTTTTCCACCAATCTCTCATGTAAAGGTAAGTTAATTACTTCCCCCAACTTGTATTTTGATTCTAAGGCCTTAGAATCTAGGTATTTAATCTTTGGGAAGGTTTTTAACCTACAATTTAATAGGGAATAGCTAATTGAATGATTGTGATTTTTTCTGTGATACATGATAGGATATGTAAAGGATGATACCCCAACTATAATCCATATTAGTCTCAATTTTTCTCCATATCTGAACATAGTCCTACAATTAGAAAAGAAGTAAAAGATACCATAAATTTAGGAAACAAGTATCAAATAGCAGTTACAGTAGGTCTTTTCCACTATTACGCCCCTGCAAGTTGGTGGTGACATTGAAAACACCAAACTTGTTGAAAATTCATTCAAAGGAAGCACGCGGAAGTAGCTTGTGAGTATGTCCACAACCTGATCAACATAGTGTAAATGATCTACTTCAAGAGTTTTATTCTATTTTTGTTCCCAAACAAAGTAGAAATAAATCGCAATATGTTTCATTTTTGCCGTGGAACATGGGGTTCTGGAAAATGTAGGTTGCACTAATATTGTCGCACCTGGTTTTGGGAATTACGGTGAGAGGAAAATGAATTTATTGACAGAGATTGACTAGCCAATTAATTTTTGTAGTCTTAGTTGCTACGAAACAATATGCAGCCTCTATAGAAAAATGTGAAACTGAGCGCTGCTTCTTGGAGGACCAAGATATAGGAATGCTCCCATGATAAACCACGTAGCCAGTACTGAAGTGCAATCAATAGGGTCTCCCTCCCAATCAGAGTCAGAATAAGCAACCATCCTTGAATCGTGCTCCTTAAGCACTCGAACACCATAAGACTAAGTTCTATTGAGGTACCTGAGCAACCGTTTAACCACCTTCCAGTGATCTTTGTGAGGACTACGTATAAATTGAGCAAGCTTGTTTACGGTAAATGTAATATATGGCCGCGTGAAGGATATGTAATCAAGCTTGCCGATTCTGATATTTGGAGATATCAACTGATGAATCACTTTTTGAAGTAGAAAAAAGGTGGTGGAGCACATTGGTGTAGGGACACCTGTGATGTCCTCCATATGGACATAATGGAATAGATCTTAAATATATTTTTATTGAGGAAAAAATACCACTAGTAGTGTGAAGGACCTCAACTCCCACAAGTAATGTAGTGCACCAAGATCCTTAATAGAGAAACAATTAGACCTACCATTAATAATATGACGAACACCAAAAATGTGATTGCCTATAATTTTAATTTCATCCACATAAATGAGCACATATGCTTTAAAGCAAAAGGTTTTAAAAATATAGAGGGAGGAGTTAGACCTACACTTAGTGAAATATGCTTATATTGGATAGTTTTTGAGTTCAATATACTAAGCCTGAGGTGCCTGCTTAATACCATAAAATGCCTTCTTTAGTTTGATGACATGATGAGGGAAAGAAGAGTCTTCAAATGCAGGTGGTTGTTGAATATAAACTTCCTCTTCATATCGTCCCTGCAGACACACATTATTGACATCTAGCTGATGAAGGGCCCAATTACATTAAGTTGCGATGAAGATGAACAACCGCACTATAGTGGGCTTAACTACTAGGCTAAAGGTGGAATGATAGTTGAGTTCAGGTTGTTGAATAAACCCTCTAGCAACTAGACAAGCTTTATACCTGTTAACAAAACCATCAAGATATTGCTTTATGCAAAATAACAACTTACAGTCCACCACATTCTTTGACGAGTCATAGGGTAGCAATGTCCACGTCTAATTTCTAATAAGTGAATCAAATTCAACTTGCATGGAAACTCTCCATTGGGTTGAGATTGGGCTTGTTTATGAGTTCTGGAATTGAAATATTCTCAACAGTGATAAGAAACTAGGTCGATGGATGTTATATATTCTTGGATCGAGTAATCATGGGATGGTTGGAGGGTTTGGAAGATAGGTTTGTTTACTTTACTTGTGAAGGTTTAGAAGGAGAAATACAGAGAGGGATTGTAGGCGGGTTGGAAGAGGATAGAGGTTTGGCCACAGTATGAGACTTGCAACGTTGATAGGTAATGAGGGGGAAATTATTCATGGGTGTAGAAGGGGTTAGGTTGTGTGAGATATCTGGTTGTGTAGACATTGGGACATAAATGGTGTGTTGGAGGTGGAAGGGGATATTGACTGTTGTGGAGGGACAAAAAAAGTAGGAGAGATATTGTAAGAGGGAGGAGAAATAGTAGGCAGTAGAGACAAAGAAGTACCTGAACTGTTGGAGAGGCCTTGGCTTGCGGCATATTTGGACAATTGTTGAGCCAGTTTCAACACTGGTGGGGGAAGATCATTACAAGAGTTTAAATCCAAGTTATTATCCTGTGATTTGAGGTTATCCACACAAACTTCCCAAGATATATTAGTACTAGAATTATTTTTGAATTAGGAAAACATGTGTTTAAAAGGATAATTTTCTTCAAAATATATTACATCCCTTGATAAATAAAGCTTTGGTCTGATAGGATCAAAACACTGGTGGCAGTAGAGAATCACAAATAAACACATGGAGTTGAACAGGTCTCAAGTTTATTTTTGGCATAGGGTTGAATCCATGGATGGCATAAACAACCAAATATTTTTATGGATTCATATGGACACTGATCTTTTAAATTAGGTATAGTTAACCTGCTTATAAGATAAATGGTTTTGTGTAGTGAATCTTGGTGTAATAGAGTCTTGGCAATTTCAATAACATGTCGGTGTCTTCGTCCAACAAAAGTAACACTTTGTGGTGTATAAGGAGGGGATACCAAATATTTGATACCTTATGTTTTAAAGTATGATGATGGGCTTTCAAATTCACTGCAGCCATCGGTATAGAATGAAAGAACTTTACTTTCAAATTGGCGCTCAAGCAAGGGATGTAAACTTTTGCAAACCGCGACAAATTCGTGCTTGAATTTTAATATGGATAACCACATATATTTTGAAAATTGATCAACAAATAAAACATAATAACATTTTTTATCAACAGACAAAACCGAGGAAGGTCCCAATAAATCACTGTAACTTATTTGTAAAGGTCGTTTGCCTTGTACGAAATTTTTAGAAAATGCTAACGTGTACATCTTATTTGAACTACAAGAATTATAGACTGAAATAGTTTTTGAATCTTAAAATGGAAGAGAACTTTTACAAAAGCTTATTTAAAACGTGATTGTTGGGATGTCCCAACATCGATGCCACAGGTGCAAAGGAGTAGACGAATTACATTGAGGATGGGTGCTTGTACTACCTGGTAGCCGCTCATAAAGTCCACTTTTACTTTTCCCACGTACCAAAGGTTCCCCTGTAGTCAAGTCCTTCACAAGATAATGTAAAGGAAAAAATTTAATAGATATCTGATTGTCACAACAAAATTGGGTGACTGAGGTAAGAATTATTTTTATAGAAGGGGAACACAAAGTATTAAGTAAGGTAAACTGATAATTTGATGCACATAAATTAGTGTTACCAGTAAGGTAAATTGGTGTGGTATTACTATCACTCATTGAGACTGTTTCAGGACTGTGATAATCTTGTGTAGTAGTTAGGCTGTGAGCATCACATGTACTGTGATGAGTGGCTCTAGAGTTAACAACACAAAGTTTCGGTTGTTGGTTTAGACGTCCATCATAGTTGGCACGTTCTTGGAGGTGATTATAGGACTGTAAACAACACACTTTTTCTGAGTGACCAGGATGATCAAAGAGTTGACATTGTAGTTCATTGCGTGAAGGTTGTTGAGTTGGGGTCGATCCCACAGGGAGTAGTGCTTCCTTCGAATTACTTTAATAAAATTGCAATGACAATCTCTTCAATCAAACAATGCTTGCACAATTAATATTCAAATCTTCAAATTCTAGGTTTTAACTACCAATTCAAACTTACAGCTCAACACAAGCAATCAATTATTAGAGTAAAACTTGGGGAATTGATCAGCCAATTATTGAATCTCAATGAAATGGGTAAACATTACTGCTCATAATGGACTAATTTGTTGTGGGTAGGTTGAACCATATATAAAGTAACTTTCTCTCAAACAATTACCTTCTCTATGTTGAATTCTCTTGAACTTCAACACTGATCGAACGAAACCCAGCTCTTTATCCTCATCAAATCCACTATCTCGAGCTTGATACAAAGGAAAAGTTCCTTGTTTCACTCTCTCGAGCTGAAACTAAGGAAACCTACTACTAAGGACGTTAAGATTTCCACCTTGATCCCACACCTCTCTCTCGAGCAAGTGCACAACACTAAAATTGACACACGAAGCAATGCAATTCAATGTCGAAACACATCAACAACTTAGACCCACTTCAAATTAGCACCATTCTTCACAATTAACAAACACCCAATAACTAAATTCAACAATTGCCTTCATGATCGAAACCCCAAGTAAGGGTTTTTGCCACTCATCTCAAAAATAAAAAGATCAAAATTAATTATCACTCCCATAGTTAGGTACAAAATGAGAATTATAGTTGAAATTCAGTTGATAATCTTCTCTCTTACAAAATCTCTCTCAAAATCTTGCTAAAAATCGCTCCCTCAACCCTTTGGTAGGGTTTTCTCTTTAAATAATTATTTCCTCACTTTCTGAATAAATTTCTCTCTCTAGCTAAAACTAATTTGAATAAGTCTGAGATGTCAATACTCAGGACTACTCGGCGAAGTAAGTCGGGTATCGCTGATGGATCGGCGACTCGCCGATTACTCTTCGTCTCACCTTCATTTTTTGCTTTTCCTTAGTGTGGCTACTGTGACTTTAGACGATCTAGGTTGAGATCACCGAATGAATCCGCGGGTCGCCCATTATCCTTCCATATGGCCCTTCAGCACTTGCTTGCATGTTCTTTCGTACTTTTGGTGACCTAGTTGTCCTTCGCCTACTAGATCGGCTATACGCTGAATATGGTTGCTACTCACCAAATTTCCCCCCATTTTAGCTCCAGTATTCTGTAACTTTAGGTGGTATCTTGGTGATTTGGCAGTTCGCTGAATGATATTGGCGATTCACCTAATGACATCATCGATCATCATGTCTTTTTTTCCTTATTCCTTAAGGTTTCTTTGTTCCTTTTTGCCCAATAGTGTTCATGCTTTGTCTTTAAATCCAAATACCTAAAACTCACAGGTTTTCATCAGCTATTGAGACAAAATATGCATTTTAGGACACTACATTAATCACAATGAAGCCCTAAATGAGTCCAAATTGTGGACTCATCACTAGACCCAAAGAACTTCTAATATATGTAGGAGTGATGGGTCTGGGCCATTGCATTATTGCCTTTATTTTTTGATAATCTACTCGGATCCATTCTCTAGATACGATATACTTAAGGAAAATAACTAATTGTAACTAAAACTGACATTTGCTAAACTTAGAAAATAACTGGCGATCTTTGAGAGTTTACAGGACAATCCTCAAATGAGTCGCATGTTCTTCTTAATTCCTAGAGTAAATGAGGATATCATCAATAAAGACGATAACAAATAAGTCCAAATATTTCTTTAACACCCTGTACGTCAAATCCATAATGACCATACCAAGTTCTGAAGGCTGTTTTCACAATATCACTACCTCTGACTCTGAGTTGATGATAACCTGATCTAAGGTCTATTTTTGAAAAATGATTAGCACCCTGAAGTTGGTCAAACAAGTCATCAATCCTGGGGATAGGGTACTTATTCTTGATTGTGACTTTGTGAAGCAGTCGATAGTCAATGCAAATCCTTACATAACCATCTTTATTTTTCACGAACAACACTAGTGCACCCCATGGGGAAATACTAGGTCTGATGAAGCCCTTATATAGAAGGTCTTTCAATTGTTCTTTCAATTTCTTATGCTCAGCTGGAGCCATTTTGTATGGAGGAATATATATAGGATGGGTATCTAGAAGGAGATCAATTACGAAGTCTATCTTCCTTTCGGGAGGAACTCCGCAAAGATCTTCTGGAAACACTTTTGGGAACTAATTTACCACTGGAACTTACTCAAGAGTTGAGGTTTTGGAGCTGGAATCCTTAACCCAAACTAGATGATAGAGATACCCTTTAGAGATCATTTTTCTGGCCTTAAGGTAGGAAATGAATCAACCCCTAGGTACTGAGCTACTACCCTTCCATTCCAGAACTGGTTTTCTTGGAAACTGAAAAAATGAATGATCCTAGTTCTACAATCGATTGAGGCATAATAGGAATGTACCCAATCCATGACTAGAATTACATCAAAGTATACCATTTCTAACTCTACAAGATCTGCTGAGGTAACTTTCTGATAGACTGTGACAGGACAACTTCTGTATACCCGTCTAGCTATAACTCGATGACCAACTGGGGTAGAGACTGAGAAGGGTTCTGAAAGGGTTTCTGGGCTGACACCGAAGTTTACTTCTATATATGGAGTTACAAAAGAAAAGTGTAGCCCCTGTATTTAACAAAGCATAAACATCTAAGTGAAAAACTCATAACGTACCAATGACCAACTCAGGAGAATCTTCCTGGTCCTTGCGAGCCTGGAAAGCATACAACATGTTCTGGCGCTGACCGCCACCTAAACCAGTTGAAGTACCCTGCTGAGTTGGGCGACCTGCTAGTGTTGCTGAGGATGTACACTGATCCCTTTTAGTGTTACCTCATTGTCCCAGTTTAGAAAAAGGGTAATCTCTCAACCTGTGACCAAACTGACCACACCCAAAACAACCTTCTTTCCTTCATGACATTTGCTCGGAAGGTTCTTACCACACTTTGGACAAGTTGGTTAGGTCATGTTACCTGAAACACTCCCCAAAGACTTAAAGCTTAATGCCCTACCTTTCTGATCCTGTCTAAACCTGGGGATGGAGCACTATATGATGATGGTGGTGGAGCTGAGGAGCTTTTCTAAAACTGCGAGCAATTTCCACCACCCAATTTCTGCTGAGAGTAATCATAGTTGCCTGTCCTAGCCTTTTCGTTGTCCTTAGCCTGTTCCCTAAGCTTATCTTCCTCAACCCGCTGAGCATGAGTCATGAACCTAGAGATTATCATGTCTTCTAAAAACATACCCCAAATAGAAACTTGTTGATTTGTACCCTTGAATCAACAACCATATGGGGAGCATACCTGGAGAGTTGGGTGAAATTCAATCCGTATTCTTAGACTCACATGTTGCCTTGTCTCAAATTCATAAATTCTTGAGCCTTAGCCTCCCTCAGATCTCTTGGGAAGAACCTATCCAGAAAAGCTCTGGTAAAACACTCTCAGGTCACATGAGCTGCGTGCTCACCCTTGCTTTCCTTCCATTGAGTGAACCAAATGTAAGCTACATCCTTGAGCTGGTAGGACGCCAACTCTACCCTATTATTTCCCGTCACCTGCATCACTCCAAAGATCTTCTTAACCTCCTCAATCAAGTTCTGCAGGTCCTCACCAATCTGCAACCCTAGAAACTCAAGTGGATTCATCTGAACAAAATCTCGAACCCTAGCTACAAGTGATCCACCACTAGTATTTGCAGGAACTGGAACCTGCTAAATTGTTCGGGTTGGCTACACTCTTAGCCAAAAGCTGAATAACATTCTGAAACTCTACATTCGAAACCTCATGGTCTGGGACTGGAGGAGCTACTTTAGCATTGTGGGCATTAACATTCCTCACTTAAGCGAGGAGGCTTGATATGAAATGCATAATGCTGGATTAGGAATGAGAAGTTGTATCATACCTCACGCAAGATAAGAGAAGCAAGAAAGTGAAGTTTTTTCCTAAAACACTTCGTAGCCTCCCTCTCATTAGATGTGGTGCACTTCATACCTAAGAAAAAATACTCTACTTAGTGCGGCTTTTCAGACGTCCTAGGACACTTAAACCTAAGGCTCTAATACCAAGTTTGTCGAGCCCCGAGGCAACCCCCTTGATATAAACACAGGACCTAAGATCACGAGTGACACCAAGCTAACCCTAAACTGTCATATCATAAGCATACTAAAAGATTACCGAATAAAATAGACTATGCGGAAGCTTAAAACCATAGTTAACTGAAAGTGGGGAATACCCAATAGTAATCTGAATAAATAAATACTAAGCCAGAGTTTTAGATACTGAACTGTATATCAAATACTGAAGCTAAATTTGTCTTATGTATGAAATAAAACTCTAACTTCCTAGAGGTGCTGGGACATGCCCCAACTAACTCTAGTAAAACTTAAACTAAAATGAAAGACTGAAAATATAAAGAACATGTCTATCATCCTCGAAGAATGAGTACTCACCACTGATACTGCTTAATACAAATCGGGGACCGATCTACTCATGATCTGGATGCTGAGGACCTGAACCTACATCACAAAAAGATGTAGCGTAGAGTATGCGTAAGTACTTGAAGGTACTGAGCATGTAGGATAGGATAAAGATACTGAGATACACTTAATATAAACTAAACTGAATGATGACCAAGTACATAACATGCTGAAACTGAATACTGAAAATGTAACTGGTAACCACATGAGCTAAATGTGGAGTCCGATGTATACGCCACATCGAGAGGATCCAATATACCTTGCCAAGGGTATAGAGGCATGGCAGGCATTATCACTAAATATGATTCCCACAGAGGGGACTTATAAACCTACGGGGGCACTTAATTATGGGACTATGAGGGTTACTAACCCTAATCAGATTCGGTGTTATGTTTACACCCAACATAATTGAATTATATTGAATAGCTCAATATTATGATATTCTAGATGGAAAAAAAGCAACATTTAATATTGATAATGAAACATTGAAAACTGAGGCATGTATATCTTTTTATCTGTCCTAGCCAATGCAATTCATGAACTAAACGAATCTACCTAACTAGGGTTTAGGAAGTCATGAAATAACTACGCAACATTGTTATGACTATACAATAATATGATTAGGAATACCCTAATGATTAAATCACAACCATTGTTTGATGTTCTAGAAACCCTAAGTCTAAGCCATATTCAGGGAATCAAGATTCTAATTTAAATCTAGGGACCTAGTTGATGAGAGGAATCCACTAGTGAAATCTCACATAACTGGTGACAAATTTCACGAAGAAATCTTCTGAATTTAGGGCTAGATTTGACAAAAATCTCTTGCGTTCTTGGAGAGAGCTTGGTCGACTGTTTTCTCTTCTTTGCTCTAAGTTTCGCTTGATTTTGGTGAATGAACGATTAGGGTAGGTTCTGACTAAGTTACTGAGCTTAAACTGACAAAAAATACATAGTTTAAGAGTTAAACGACGTAGTTTAGGTGTCCAACGTATAGGGAAAAAGACCAAAATGACCCCACTTAAAATCTGACGAGGGCCGAGCACAGGCCCTATGAAGGATCATCACAATGACCACATATCATCAAGTGGGTCATGGTCCTTGGCCAGTAGCTACTGGTGCTAGGTGGTTCAACCACGAGCCCTACCATGGCTCGTGTGAAGGACCATGGCTCGTGTGAAGGACCGCGGACCGTGAAGGTCGACGTGGTTCTTCACTTGGGTTTATGGTCTGTTGGCTCAGGTCCACAGACCCTCCCACAACCTTTCATCAAGACCTCGACTCTTGGAGGTCTCTGTGGTCTGATGCCTGAGCTGGGGAGGTTCTGTCTGGCTTACACGTTCCTTCCCATGGCTCGTGGGGTGGTCCAAGACCCTTGAAGGCTCCCGTGGACCACCTCTTTTTGGTTGGGTTGGAACTACAGACAGGTCGATGGACCATGCATTCTTTCACGGTCCGTGAACCCTGTCATGTTTCACCTGCTCCTGCTGGTTTTCTGCTTAAAGTTCTAAGTTTGATATCCAAGGTGTTACACATAGTTTTTACAGGAGGGATTGATAAATTTTTATTGTTATTTGAAACATAGAACAATCAATTCATATGTAAAACACACATTTTATAAAGGAAATTATATTCTCAGAGGATCTTGTTAATCATTTTCCTTTATGCTCTAATTCTTAAGTTACAATGATTTTGTCTTCAACTTCATGCTAAATGGTGTTGTAAATTGTTTCTGTTATTGACCAGTGCTTCCGGAGGATGTTATGCCTTCAGACAATATAAAAACAAAGAAGCACAAAAAATCTTCGCTAGGTCTTAGACTTCTGATTAATTTTTTTCTATGGAAAAAAATTACAGTGAACAGTAAAAATAGGAAAAGGCCATCGTTCTTCATTTCAGCCCGTGCAGTCAGCCATAGTAGATTTCTTGTTCCAAACATCAACATTCACTTCTTAAAAGTTCTAAAGTATATAACAGTTAACAAACCACTATTTACTTTATCACAAGCCTATGAAAGGCCTTGCTATTAGCAGATATTCTGAGAAGAGACTTGATAAATTTAGGGCTAAATATTAAACCGAACCAGGATTTCAAAACACACCTGAATTTCACAAGTGATTTTACCGACAACCTTCAGAGGATTCATTTATGAGATCTTCTGGAAGAATAGATTTAAAAGTTTGAATCTTGAACCGAAGAACAAAAAAATGGAGCACTACTAGTGTGTTTGCTCCGCTTGTTTGAGTAGATGGGAGACTTCAGATTCCATTTGTGTTGTAGAAATTTGAGAACACAACAAAGTTTTTGATGTTTTTATCTGTAACTGTGCTCTGAAAATATTTTGTAACTGTACCGTCTCCAAATGATATGTTATATAATTATTTTCCAAAAAAATGGTCCTTTTCGTTTTTGGTAATAGATTTATATTGTTTCCTTCAAGTATCACTTGATCATTTTTTTTCTTTTAGGTCACCAAAAATGAGCATGCGTTTACGTTTTTGCGGGAGCTTATATATACAAAATAATCTATATCCATCGATCATGACTTACCTATGAGCACTAATTGATGCCAATTCTATTTTGTAATTTGATTAAGGCTTGTCCTTCCTCGGAATGTCTGTTGTATGTGTTATCAGGTTGAAGTTGATATGAAATAGGAGGTGCATTTTCTTCTTTGAACAAAAAGTTGTGTTCAATTTTCTACTTATATTTATGATAATCATAGTCAAATCGTTTGTCTGTCAGTCAGACAAATTACCTTTGATGCATATTTTCAATATTTGTGTTTTTAGATATTAGAGTACATTTATTTGTTCAATATAGAATAAATTAATAAAACAAATACTTGTAGTCCATTTGGTACTATTCCCCCCTATTATATTATCACATTCCCAATGTATTATGGTTTCAACAAATTGTACCTTCAAATTTCTAGGGTTAACATCCTTGATGTGGAGCACGTACGTAACACACAAAATAAAGATCTTCAGTTCATTCAACGATTTTGATATTCTGTAAGTTCATTCAAGGAAACAATAAAAAGGCTCTTGGAAAAATATGGTTTTTTATTTTGGACATTTGGACGTTTAATATTGATTCAAGTTTAATTGTATACATCGAAATACATATAGTTTAAATTTAGATTTCGTTCTTGAGATACAATAGTTTCATAATAAAAATGACCCGCAAACATACTAAATCCAGTCAATGCATATATAACATATCAAAAGATCGTTGCATGAAGTAAAGATGAATGCTAAAGTGGAAAGGTTTGAGTAGCTGCTAGAATGCATTAATAAGTGACGATCATTTTCTGAAAATGCACAATATAAAGTAGCCCAATGAAAATGCGATAAACATACTACTTTCTAATAATATGAGACGATTGGTTTAGGTAAAGAGAGTACGATACAAAAATAGTGAACAACTTTGTTTTTATAAAATCTATCTAGAGCAAAAGTTTTCTGGCTTCAAAAATCAGATAACATTGATTTTCTAACTATGTAGTTTCTCTAAAAAGATGAACATTGAATAGCTCTTAAATAACTATTCTGATACTTGTAATATAAATATTCAGTCGACATAAATTTTATCTCAACCAAATTCAAAAGGTACAAACAAAATGAGATATGCAATCAGAGAACATATGTAAATCTTGTTTTAACACATAAGGAAATAACAGTAGTACGTTACAACGAATAGTAAAAAACAGAGAAAACCAATCCTTCTCTATTGCAACCCGTGCAGTCAGCAGGGAATATATTCGTTCTTCCAAACATTAACTTTCACTTCCTACAAGTTTAGTAGAACATAATAGTTAACAAAAGACTGTTTACTTTATCAAGAAACATAATTTCGTAGCTGTTGAGAAAAATGTATAGAGAACTCTTACTAATTATTTAGCACACGATTTCCGTCTTCATTTGAGCTTTTGCTGCCTGTGATGTTGTTGCATTCCTGGTATGTTTCGCAAAAAGGCCAAACAAAGCTTTCAATGTAGAGTTGTGCCTCTTCAAGGTGATCATAGTTTGACTTTCTTGGAAATATCTTTGAGTCATTATGTGGATTGTAAATCATGAAAAATGATGTGTTCTTAAACAAAAATTGATCACCTTCACTTGACATGCAAAAGGACAGACCAAATAAATAATACACACCATTGTTAATGTTAAACATCTTTGTCCAAGATTCCTTAACTATGTACTCCTTCATAACCCATACGTCTACCTGACTCATGGTAGATTGACAAATCATAGAAAGTTCATTTCCTAATACACCAAGGTACGAAATAGAATAAAACGTTCCTTTTCCGTAGCATGGGTTCTTTATTTCTTTCCATCTCCCATTAATCAAGTCAACAACAAGTATGACCCAATCATAATAATTAATTGAAAGCTTATTAGTAATAGCCCAATGAAGCTTCCCATTCACAAGCATACCTGATTTATAAATTTGAATCGCACTCCGTATATCATCCAAATATTTCCAAGAATTACTATTTAGACTATATAGTTTGCCCACATTATAGCCTGAATTGTCATAACCTACAATTATGGTGATTTTCACTACCTTATAATCATCATGAAACTCATCGTATCCAAAACCATACATGTAAAAGGAATCGATTCCAGAACTAGGCAATTTCTTGAGCTTCCTAATTGACGGGTTCCAGAGAAACACATCTTTTTCCTCAATGGCAACACAAATCAACCCATTGACAGAACCCACAAACATAATAGATTCATAGGTTATTTTTAGAAGATAATCCATGTCAATTGTCTTAGTAACATGGTCATAAAATAAAGAATTAACGGAACAGTCCTTAAGATTGTTTTCAGTTAAATCAAAAGTCAGCATAAGCCTATGGAAGGTCTTGTCATTAGCAGATCTACGGAGATGGATCTTGTCATTACTTGATCACCTTTTTTAATTTGACAAAAATGAGCGTGCATTTAAGTTATTTCTTGAACTTCTGCTCAAAAGAATCTCTTAAATTTCACATTCCAAAAATTCAGTCAAAAAAAACTTTATTGTACTATTTCCATAAGATATTTTATATAATTCTTTTAGAAAAAATGGTCAATTTGTTTGGTAATAGATTTAAAATTGTTCATGAAGTATCACTTGATCATTTTTTTTCCTTTTAAATTCGCCAAAAATGAGTGCATTTGAGTTGTTGCTTGAACTTCACGCTCAAAAGAATATCATAAATTTCACATTCCAAAATATCAGTAAAAAAAAATCTAGTGTTTGATTAAGATGATTCACGATTATTGAATTTTGTAATTGTTTAAATATTCAGATCACAAATAAAAAATATTTTCACTATAATTACATTTAGAATCTTCGAGTATGAGAATAAAAAGATTAGAAATTGAGAACTTATTGTATACAGATAGTGATAATCACAATTAATAACTGCGCGCAGTAAATTAATTTTTTCTTGAACATTACAAATAAAGAAGCCTACTTCTCACTTATAAGTTGTAATAACATGAAAAATATTATGATATTCAACGTGATTAAATGTCTTCAAAATATACTATGTATATCTATCTATGTTATATCAAAAGTACGAAGAAAAAGAGAATTACCAAAAGTACGCTCTTTTACTCTTTAATTTTTTTTTCTCACTAGACAAAATAGTTCAATTCCCACACAAATTCAAACTAGAAGAGAGAAGTAACAAAGTATGTTTGCATTTTCATCATTTTTTGGTTCATAAATTATATTATCTATTCCATCACCCAGTTGATATACTACATCTTCTATCAGTTCATTGGCGCACCTCCATCCTCATCATCATTCTTTTCATTAGCGTCCTCATCTTGAATAACATTTTGCTCATTAGCGCTTAAATCTTGATCATTAGCGCCTCCATCTTTCTCATTAGCACCTCAATCATGATCATTAGCACCTACACGTTGTTCATTAACACCCCAATCTTGATCATCATTTTGTTCATTTGCGCCTCCAACTTGTTCCTCGTAATATTGAAGCAACATTACACCATTCAAGTAAATCAACATATATCCCTGCAACAATATACTCATTTTATATCAACACCTTACAAGTCATACAAGTCTCAATTTCCAAATTCATAAATTAAAACCTTATAATTTCATAAAAAATCTCCCTACTTTATATTGTTTGTTCTGTTTGAGGACAGCAATCTGGAGATATCATAGACTCTGTGTTTTAAAGAAATATAACAAAAATAGTCTTGTACATAAAAAAATCAATTTTTTTTTTTTTACAATTTTCATCCCAAGAAGCACTCCACATAAGCATCGACTAGGATACAGTCACCTAAAACTTGATGATATAATTCATCATGTGGTGCATGAACATTAAACATGCATGCGCATACGCATACGTATGTTTTGCGTGTTTTCATGTGATAATATCTATTTTTTACTCGATTTGGTTCGAATTAAGGTTTGGTTTGATTTTGTAATCATAACCATGAACAACCCTAAATAATACAATACATAATACATAAACTATTTTAGAATTGTCAATATCCATGTGGACTTTAAAATTTGATGGGTTAGCAGGCCTTTTCGGGTGGAATTAAAAAACCAAAGAATATTCTATTGATAATAACTACTAGGTTATAAACAGTGACTTTAAAATATTGCAACACAAGTGGAATCTGAACCCTCCCTTCAACTCACCAAACTCACAAAACATTCTCAATTTCCATCAGCTTCAATGCAAGACTCAAGTTCGACATTCCCTAACCTTCCATAAAAAGTCATCACCAAAATATTTTTAAGACTTCCGGTGAAATCTCTCTTGCAATACAGGTCGGTTTCAAAATACTTTCTTGATTTAATTTGTAGCCCAAGATTTGTGAAATCTAATCTCAGTTTATCGACTAGTAACCTGGAAAACACTCACCATAAGTGGCTTATGATGATGTTTAATAAGAACCTGTACAATCATATTTGTTCTCTTAGATCTTTAATTAATGATTCTGTTACATAAACATTTTACTTGAATATTCCAATGAGATAACCTTCTGAATGTTATCATATATTGAGTTCCGTGAATAGATTGATTTGTCTTACTTGTCGTGCCGGTGAGAAAAAAGACTTATCTCTATGGAATCCATCGATTAGAAAGTGCAGGAAATTGCCTGGTTTTGAATCTGAACTAATAAATATTTATTGTTATTATCTTTATGGTTTTATATATGATGAGGTTCATGATGATTATAAGGTAGTAGTCATTCACTTCGAACATGCCAGTTTAAATCGAATTGAGGTCAAAATATATAGTCTAAGGAGTAATTCTTGGAGAAGTGTTGATCATAGTTGTCCTCCAAGTGAGGTTTTTTTAAATGATTGTGGCAAGTTTGTGAACGGGAGACTTCATTGGGATACTCTTACTTATTGTCATGGATATAATAACAAGGAAATCAGTCGGAACATCGTCTCTATTGATTTGGCTAATGAGAAATGGGGAAACATAGAAAAGCCTTCCTACATGGAAAGAGATCATATTTTCTACATCTAGAAATGTTGTGTAATAATATTTATGTCTTTTTTATAACAAGAGAAAACAATTATATATTTGGGTTATAAAGGAGTACATATATGTTTACCATAAATCATTATGATACTCCATATGTGCATGATAAACCCTATTGCATGTCAAATAAAGGTGAAATTTTGGTTAGGTTTGCACAAAGTTTCAGGATATACGTGTAACACCTCGCTATTTTAAAGAACTAGAAAGAACTAGAATTTGAAAAAAACCATTTTTGGAAATAATCAAATTTGAAAAGTTTGACAAGTTAAGCTAAGTATGAGTTTTTGGTCAACTTCAAATGACCATAAATCCTAGTACATGATGATTTAGGTGGACTACAAGATACCGTAGGAAATATATTTGAATTATCTTTCCAACACCGCCAAGTTTACACAATTTCGAGTTCGTATGAGGGAGATATTCCCATTCAAAGTTGGGCTGTCTAGATAAGAAAAGTCAAAACCGAATTTTAGAGGGGTATTATGCTCTTTTCATTACCCAATTAATTAAATCCGTTTTTGGTAAATTATTTGGAGCCTAAACTGAATTATTTCAGTTTACGCAATTAAGAATTACGCTAGGGCTGTGAGAGAAGAGGAAAGAGGAGAAAAAAAGAGAAAAATCAAGGCGTTCTTGGAGATATCTTGCGGAATCAAAGTCATTTCGCCAAGGGTTGATCCCTAAAGAGGTATGTGAGTCTTTCATAGTGTTGGATTCATTCAAACCTATGCCCCAATAATGTTTGTTTCAGCGAAATTCGTTCTAGAAAGTTGAAAATATGATGTTCTTGAAACTGGCTTTCGTTCTTGGTGTTAGATGAGATTGTTGAGTCTTGATGAAATCATGTTGATTTTAGAGTTGTATATGAGTAGGTTCTTGTGTTCATGTACTGGGTATCTGTATCTAAAGAGGAATTGAGAAAAAGAATCGAATTTAGGCGAATTGGGGTCAGAAAATGAAGAAGGAAAAAATCGAGCAAATTTGGGTACCACGTCCGCGTTGCTGACCTGTTCCTCAGGATTGGAAATTTTCTCTCCACGTTGTGAAGTGGTCACAGACCCTTCTGCCTCAAAAAATATTTCGCGACCAAATATTTAAAAGCCTTTCTGCATCGCAGACTTGCTTCCAGACAATGATTTCTTGATCATTTATGATGTTTAACTATTCATGAGATCTTTCCTATCACAAATCACAATCCTTTAATCCATAAATTCAAATTCAAGGAAAGTTAAGAACCAAGTCTACAGAGTTATTAGAGTCCTTTCAAAAGTCTTTTCCAAATGCTTTAAACATGTTTTAAGACTTGAGTTTTGAGTTAAGAAAGAGTAACAAATGAAGTTCATTTCTTCAAAAAGAGTATACGGGAACTAAGTATTCTCAAAGAGTAAATGTTTTCACAATTAAACAAGAGAGGAAATGCCAATTTCCAAGAGAGATTTTGAGCTAGTTTTCGAGTAATTATCTCAAACCACAAAAAGATTTTTTGTTTTTAAACCTATGAGCTGAGTATTTTGGGAGTAGTATTGAGCACCGATGTAGGGACGAGTTCGTAACAACTCAATTTCTCCGTAAATCATATAACCAACGTGGGTAGAAAGGGGCATAATTTTTAGATGATTCCTTGGTGCTTTTTAGCATAGACTAGTGGATCCACTTAGTTTGTGGCATTCTATATCCCGGCAAGTTATAGGTCAGTTTTGGCAGCGTGGGTGAGACGCTATATCATCACGAGCTCATAGTGATGGTTGTCGGTTAGAAAATCTCCCCAAAAAGAGTTATTTTGTATTCTTATATACAACTGAGATATTATGGTATTTCTAATACTTTAAGATGTTATCTACATTTTTTAAATGCTTTATATAAGCTCTACCTTTACTGTTGTTTATTTCTTCATTGAGTTGAGTATCAGTTAGTTGAGTAAACTTGAGGTAAGTGTTTTTTTCAGATTCCAGTTCAAGCTTATGAATTTTTTAGAATTCCCCTCGCACACTCGTACATTCAATGTACTGATGTCATTTGGCATGCATCATTTTATGATGCAGATACAGGTAACCAGGATCAGCATCAAGCGTCTCATTGAACAAGTTGAGCACTCAGAGTCAGTTGGTGAGCCTCCTTGTTTTCCGCAGGATCCCTATTTACATTTTTTAGTACTTTCAGTTGTTAGGATGATCGGGGGTCTTGTCCCGACATCCCTCACAAGTGTTATACCACAAAAACTAGCAAGTTGAACTAGATAGTTCTTGAGCCTTTAGGAAATGTTTTTAAATTTATAAATGAGGTTTAAGCTCATAAAATGACTTCCCGTACTTAGAATGCGGGTTTTAGGGTTAGTGAGTCAAGGTACGACCGCCCAAGGACCACCCAAGGGGTCCTTCACGAGGACCTCAAAACAGCCCCAAAAGCTGTCAAATTGGCAGCACCTACAGATGCCACCTACTGGCCGTAGATGGACCCACGCCCCATGGGTTGGGGTAGTGGGTCAAGGCCTGAGTTGGCCTGCAATTTTCAGCCTCAGTCCAGCACCTACGATTGTGCAGCACGGACAGTAGACCCACCCACGGTCCGTGGGTGGGGGTTTCGTGAGTGAGGTCAGATTTTGATGTTTAGTTTTTAAGTTAGGGGTTTGGGAATTAATTAGTAATTAGTTAGGGATTAAGGGAGGTAGGTTAGTTATTTATTAAACAACCTATATAATTCTAATAGACCCCTAAACTAAATCAATTAACTCATTCTTCAAAGAACCCAAATTCTTTCCAAATAATTCTCTCTCAAGAAGTGAAGAAGAAGAAAAAGAAGAGAAGGAGGAGGGGCAGATTTTCCTCTATTGTTTCAAGCTTTGTTAGGACTTTGAATTAAGATATGTTAGCTTATTGATCTATGGGTTAATCCATCCATAGAGCCCCCTAGATTTCCCCCAATTGTGAAGTCAAAAACCCAATTCTAGCTAGGGTTCTTTCTACTTTGTGGGTAGGGTTTAGGTATGATTTCAATCTAGTGGATAATACCTAATTATGATTGTATTAGCATTCAATTATGATATTAGGATGAATTTATGTGATTTCTATGGTTAACACTAGTATATTTGATGAAATTGATATTTTGTGGGTTTATGCTATGAGAGGTGGAATTAAGGAATTCTAATTGATCTTCTAAAATGAATGTCATGTGTAGTAATTGTTCAAGGTTAGGAACACATAAAAGTGAATTGAATTAGATTATAGTTATATGATGGATCATGACTTGTAAAGTTGAAATTGAACCTTTATGATCAATTATGACTAGAATCACCTATCAATGAAGGATGTGATTAAAATACCTTGAAATCTAGGTATAATGATGAGATTAAGAAAGAAAGTTTGAGAGTAAGGCTTGTGATCATAATAATTAGGACTTTGAGGGTAAACCTAATATAATGTGATCTTGTTGTGTATTGTTTATTTTCACTTACGCACTTAGGCATAAATATGCTAGGGGATCCAAGGTTCTCTCACATAGAATGATTCTAGGTTGGCTTAGTAACCTAAAGTGAATCAAAGCATGTTAGACTAGAATAGCTTGAAGTTGTGATATATGATCCCTTCATGTGTAGCTTGACTTGGTAAAAGACAAGACCAAGATAGGATAGCTTAGGATTGAGGATTTACACTCTCCTAAGGGTAGCTTGAGTTAGGAGTAGTCATGGTAGCCTAGGATTGAGGATTTTATACTCTCATATGGGTAGCTTGAACTAGCATTATTAGGATGCCTTCATGATAGCATGACTTGGTTTTGCCAAGACTATTTCATGGTAGCTTTAGGATTGATGACTTATACTCTCCTAAGGGTAGCTTCGGATTGAGGATCCATACTCTCCTAAGGGTAGCTTGACTTTTCATGGTGATATGCATTTCAAGGGTAGCTTGAGTTAGGGTTAGTCATGGTAGCTTAGGATGGAGGAGTTATACTCTCCTATGGGTAGCTTAGGATTGAAAATCATACTCTCCTAAAGTTAGCTTGCATTAGCATCATAGTGTGCTTGTAAGGGTAGCATGACTTAGTTGGTCTAAGACTATTTCATGGTATCTAGGATGGAACACTTGTACCTTTCCTAGAGTAGCTTGGACTTGCATGATAGCGTGTCTTCCAAGGTAGTTAGTTTAGCTTAATATAGTTATGATAGCAAGATTATAGCATGGTCTAGCCTATTAGGGTTCTATTCCTTGGTAGCCTTGAATGGAGAAATATAATTCATTCATGTGTTGTAACTTGCCTAGTACTAAATAGAAAAGTACCTTAAATGATTAATGGTAAATATAACAGAGGGACTAGTCCCCAACTAGTGGGAATTCATGATAGACTAAAGGGGTACTTAGTATGGATAGTAGTATGGGATGATATTCATACATTGCACAAGTATGACTTGAGGCTAGTTATTAAGGGTTCTCTTATATAGTGTAAGTTTAGCTTGGGTTGTTGTTATAGTTGCCTTCCAATATGTGTTTGATTAAAGGTGATAGGTCTCTTGTCTACATGAAGTAAGCTAATAGTGAGACCAAATGAGGGTGAATATGACTAGGATGACTTCAATGTTATGCTTAGTGTGAAGGGTAGTATGCGATGCCTTTCATGCATTGCACATGTGTGCTTTGAGGTTACTTAGAAGTATGGTGCCCTTATGGTAGAAAGGCTTAAGACTTGACCATGCATATAGGCTACAATTAAGATGACCAAAATGGGATGCTTAGCTTGGGTGGTATTATGGAATGTTATTCATCCATTGCACAAGTATGCTTTTAGGGTACTTGAGAATAGTTCTATTATGGTATAGATGACTAAGAGTCAAATAATGCTTATATGATGCTTTTGTTAGAGACTTTGCTTACCATGATGATATTGTCTCTTATGTTTATAGTTTATGTTTCATGAATTATTTCATATGATTTTGGATTATGTTTTATATTGACTAACCCTTGTCTTATGCTCTTATGATTATACTAGCTAACATATTTAGTACATTTTGTACTAATGCATACTTTGCCTACATTCTAATAAAAACTGTAGAGTTTGGAGACTTAAGTGCTATCTTGATGCTAGGTTTATAAGGAGCTAAGGAGTTGAAGATCTTGGTGAGTCCTCATAGCTTCGGGGAAAAAATCCACCATTCCTTATGTCTTTTATTTCTTGTTTTTGGAGACTATTGTATGGGCTGTGTCCCAAGAATTTATTCTAAAGTGGTATTAGATGGTTTGAGACAAAGTATAGAAAGACTTCCGCTTGCTTTTATGAAAATGACTTCGATTTTAAAAAGTTTAAAATTTTCCGTATATTTCTATTATCTTATGTTCAGGATATGCTAAGGGCTTGTATGAGACCCCTTCGGGGTCAAGTACGCCATGTTACGTCTAGGGTGTACCCCTAGGTCGTGACAATATGTTTAGATGCTTCATAGACACTTAGTTAGTTCATTTGTCTTTACGTATTCATTATGTTATGCTGAGACTTGAGTTTGCCTTATTGGCCACTTGACTTTTTCCTTTACAACATTCTAGTTTATTACATAGAATTATCTTTGTTAAGTAAAGTCTTCCGCTAAGAGTTAAGCCATGCCAAGGGTTCACTGGGTCCAACAATGGTTCTCGAGTGCCAGTCCCGTTAGGGTGTAGGCTCGAGGCGTGACAATACAATCCAAAGGATGACTCGTTCAGTCTAAAAATTATTAATTCTTATCGAGATACTGTGGAAATCTACCTCAAAAGCCTAGTTTCTCCTTTTCTATCGGAGGACCGAACTAGTGATGCAACAAAAATGCAGGCAAAAAAACCTCAGATCAGGACAATCAAGTAACAAATAGTAACTAGTAAGAATTTCACTATGTCCATTTTCCTCAAGGTAATTTAACTGTATTTGTTATTTCAACTATAGAAATTGCAAACGTAAATGACATTTTTAGACCATATTACTTTTGGATTTTGTTAGTCGTTTTACCTTATATATACTGGATTCATAAGCTATTGTTATATGCAAGTTGTTTCTGAAACTCCGTGCTTTAATCAAGTGGTAAAAAATTGGCTTGTGATATGTTGAGGGTTAGGCCCACGTCATATGTTTGAACCCGCCTGTTGACAAATTTTTGGTATTATACACCAAGATTCAAACAATGTGCAATTGGACCTCGGATTAATCATTTCACATTAACAAAGAAATTTTAAAAAATCATGAATCTAACCTGATCAAATCATATGAGAAATAGGTTTCTATAACCGTGAAAATAGAGACGTCTGCCCAACAACAGGGGTTTGGTTATACAGAGGAGCAGACGTAACATTGCATAGTACCGGGGTGATTTGAACTCAATACTTTTGACGTCAAGATTGAATTTATGTGTAAAAATCTTTTACCAGAGTGAACTTATGTTCGTTAGGAGGATTATTACTCTGACACTTAGCCCTACTTAATTATGTATCATCATGACTGGGTTACTCGTTATCCATATTTGGCAGCATAATATGTTGGACGTGGATTTGTACGGTTACTGCTCATATATATTCTGTTCTATATTTTGAATATGAAATGTTAAAATATTTAGGTGTAACGGTTGTGTTTCACCGAGGGAAAGATGAAAGCCACCATTGTTTAATGCATATCAAGTGTGACTCTATGATCATCATGCTATCTATTGTGCTATTCTGAAAATTTGACGTAAGTAATTGTAGCCAAATGATGAATTGTGTGAATCCACCACGAGTCAGTGGACCAAGTCCTTGAATGAGAACTACTAAGAACAACAGCTATAGGACTACAAGATAGTAAGTAAAGAACATCACACAATAAACACGATATATTTACGTGGAAACCTCATTGACGACCTACCTCATAAGATTTCACAACAACTTCACTAAACAATCGAGCAATGATATGATTACAGGCTACAATAATCTTCGGATTAAACTCTTAATCCCTTTCACTTTGTTACAAAACTCATTACAATAACTCAGATTTAATCATTTAACTATCAACTAGATCTAACTGATATCAAACTTATAAAATTAATCCGATCCAAATGTACATGGATTTTGATTTGTTGAATCCAAAAATCAAATATCCAATCCGAAAACATCTACCTCTAACTATGAGTTTCCACTCAATCTTTTTACTGTTAAATAGTTACCGTCTAATTTAACAAATGAAGTCAAGTAATTATTTGATGAAGACTAAAATTATTGAGTGATAGTTCAGGTATGAAATTCAAAAGACTGGGATAGTTTTGATGCATTTTTTACTATTAATAATTGGTGTAAATAACCCGATTTGACGACAATTATGGCTTACATGAACCTCTGAGTTGAGAAGCACCATAAAATGCACGAGTTTCTTTGTGTTACTACATATATTCACGTTGTTTGATTCATAATCTGTATTTTCATTGTTCACTGTCTCTAACTCAATTTTTTTAAAATCTTTTTACACAACAGAAATGTGTACATTGTGAATTGAATATTCAATAACTGCACGACGCAGCGGGTAGCTTACCTAATTTATAAAATATTTAGTCGCAAAGGCATCAAACGACATTGGAACTAGAATTACGGAAGCGATCAATGAATTTACAGAAGAAGCCCTTTTTAAGAAATTGATACAACATAATCAGAACATAATTTATTGGCCAAATTGTTTTTCAACTAAAATAGTTGCATGTGTATGTAATGCATTTCATATAATATAAATAGTGTATAACCATGTATATATGACATGTAACTATGTCTCAGAGATATACATTCATATAAACTGTTATATAATATTAATACATTGCAATAATTTATCTTCTTCACCACGAGTTTTATTATTTTTTCAATTCCAACCAATTCAAATCTCCTCTATACCATCATGAATTTTAGATATGAGCTCCTATCGATGCTTTGATTACATATTATCCACTCAAAACGATTCACGTTTGTGGATGGTCGAATTTCAAATTTGAGCTTCGAAGATCTTTAATGGCAGATTTTAATATACATCCAACTCAAATCTATTCTATACAATCCTAAAATTTTCACATTAGCTCCTCTCGATGTTTTGATTATATATTATCCACTCGAAATGAATCACGTTAGGTGCAGGTCGAATTTTAAATTTGAGGTTTGAAGCTATTTATGGCGGAATATAACATACATCCAACTCAAATCTCGTCTAAACTTGTCTTGAAATTTTGATATGAGCTACTTTCAATAGTTTCAATTCTTTTGATATATTCTTAGTCAAAAAAAATTACGACATTTGCAGCAAGTCAAATTTTAACATTTCAGCTATCCAGTATTTCCAAATGAAGCAACAACAAGGTCAAGATTTAAGTATAGACACATACATGATTAGTTAATGAACAAATAGATAACTAGCTAAAAATCAGGATATTTTTCCTAGTTATAAAGAAGAAAAACAACTAGAATTCAGGGCCCAAAATATTATTGTCCCCCCTTTTAGGTCTTCATTTGCCGAAAAATAGTTGCTTCTGCAGCAACACTCCAAAATATCTTTTGAAAAACATGAAGTCTTCAAAGGAAAAATAATTGCCCATTCAATCTGTACTCTGCCATTAGAACTCATCGTTGAAACCTTGTTAAGGCTTCCAGTGAAATCCCTTTGGAGATTCAAGTCTGTATCAAAATCTTGGCTTTCTTTAATATCGAGCCCTGAATTTATCAAGAATTATCTAAACAAATATCAAATCTTAGCTGATAACAAATATTACACACAACATAGCCTTGTGTTGACCTATATGCACCTCCCTATTATGGGATATCAATACTTTCTTAAGAACTACTATGTTAATTCGCTATTTAGTGACTCTGTAATTGTGGATTATAACTTTGATTATCTAATGAATGACGCAGTAAAACAAGCCAACTATTGAGCTCAGGGATATACAGTGTCTGTTGAGTTCTTATTAAATGTTTGTATTCGTCTTCTGCCACCGGTGTGGGACAAGACACACAAAATCCTACATCATATGTTTTATCATATGCAATTTTGACTTGCAAGGCTTATCATTGCACATGCTGAAACATTTAATGTAGAATTTAGTGTGTCTTTGTCCCACACCGATGGTATAAGATGAATACAAAAATTTATGAGAATGCAACAAATATTGTATAATGCTGAGCTCAGTAGCATGAGCTTGTAACCTAAGTGGGAGCAATAAGATGATTGGGACAAATCAAAGTTGCAAGCCAACACTAATAATACTTTGACATAGCAGTGTGACTAGATGGGGTAACTCGCCCATCATTGGCTGGCTTAACATAGTAGCTCTCTCGCATAATCACAAATCAATGTCGCTAGGTATGTCAAGCTGTTATTAGTCTGAACCATCACCTTTTTATTTGTCAATTAATTTGTTTAATGAGTTGTTTTATAAAATTTGTACCAATATCAATTTTCGGTTATTTTATTTTGTATTGGCACCCATGTTGATACTTGGATCCGTACCCCCGAATCTTAAAATTTAGATCACGAAGGATCCAACTTCTAGATCTTCATCCTTATCGAACACTTGTAGCCCAGTGCGAGCAACTTGGGTAATATTTGGTTTTGCCGAGTTTCTTTTTTGCTCACATCTAAACTATTTTTACTAGTCATCATGTGAAATATCACTAAGATGCTTTGTTAACTGTTATGTACTTTTGATATTTCAGGAAGTGGAATGCTGATGTTGAAGATCAATTATTCCATCCTCTGCCGACTGCACGAATCAAGACGATGCTTCCCTATTCTTCATGTTTGCTGAATTTAGTGTTACCTATGTTGTCACTGTGATAAAAGTTGAAAAAAGCTTCTCCTTCCCCTGAATATCTGATATATGTAGTATGTTGATATTGTTGTAACGAAGTGTTGAACAAGTTTCTCCTTCCTATGAACATTAGTACAGTTTGGTTAATTTTTTGATTTTTTTTTTTAAAAAGTTTATAATAGTCGTCACTTGTAGAAGTTAGAATGTGATAATATGAGAAGTCATATTGGACTTTGGTGAAACTCTGTAATGAGAGCCGTCACAAAAAATTTGGGCCAAAAAACTTTTTCGTAGTAACTTGGGAATTCCTAGCCTAGTCCAGATTTGGATTAAATCAGAGTCATGAGAGGTCTAGGAAATCTGGTAATGAATGAGATATCTAATTATTATTTTGATTGCATGAAAATATAACTAAGATGTTAAGGAACCGGTACGACTTTACGGAATCAAATTTGGGCAAGTAGAACTCCCGAAACTGATCTTAGCGTGAACGGGTAGTTTCTAAGTGTCATGGGTTTAAGGTGTGTTGTGAAATGGGGGTTTGACACTAAACATTTGTCTCTCTGTTTCCGTGCAAGATTCCAGGTCGGTATTATTCCCGCTAGGGCGGAGCGGCTAAGGCAAGGCCGTTGTGGCGGGTCGGGTCTCGCTAAGGCAGGCCAGTCGCGAATTAAGTCAAAATTAAACCCCAAAAACATTATTTTCTGCAAGTTTCATTCTTGAGAGCTAGGAAACGACCCCAGACAATTTCTTGATAGTTTTCCACTATTTTTGGTGCTAAAGGTAAGAAATTTACTCCCCTAATCCATTTTTCGATCTGTAGAACTTAGATTTATGGGTAATTGTCCACAGGGGTGGGGGGGGGGGGGGTTTGACATGAAAACTAATGGTGGAAAAATCTCTAAGTTGGGTATTGGGATCTTGGGTTTGGCCTATGGTTGATAATTTTGATTGTAATCCGGGTAATTAGGCCTCGTTTATTGATCCATGCATTAATTTGTTGTTTGTAGACCTAGAAAAAGCGGAAAGAATCTAGAAAGGTAAGAATCAAGTTTCTTAAGAGGAATAAAGTTTTTTTTTGCAGTTGGTGATTGTTTTATTTTATGTTTGTGTGATGTATTTTAGTATTTGCTTCATTGTAATTCATGCATGTATGCAAATGTTGCGCTATTGATCACATTAAATGTGAATGAATATAAATTAATGATGGTTCTCCCACCGGAGGGTTAGTGTGGGTGCCAATCACGAAAGTCTTGGTCCTAACATTTTCACACCCCGAGGCTACCCTTTGGACGCGGACACGGGACCTAGGATCACGACTGACCCCAAGCTAACCCTACTGGCATAGCATAAGCATACTAAAGCAAATTGAATCAATAAATTATGTGAGGAAGCTAAATCATATGAATAATCTGAAATGATGGGGAAATACCCATATACTATCTGAATAACTGAAAACTGAGAGTTTGAATAAAAATAAAAAGTCAAACTGTAACACTATAACCGAATCTAACTATGTGTGAAATAAGCCTCTAAACTGACAAAAAGTGCTAGGACATGCCCCAACTAAATCTTGCAAAAACTGAAAACTAAAGACTAAAATGGAAATATAACATGTCAACTGTCCTCAAAGAATGAGGACTCACCACTGATGCTGCTGAAATGAAGACCGGGAACCGATCTATACGTGATATGACTGTTGAGGACCTGAACCTAAATCACGAGAAGATGTAGCGTAGAGTATGCGTCAATAATTGAAAGGTACTGAGCATGCAGGATAGAATAAAGTTGAACAATACATAACTGAACAACCAATAAATCAATGATATAATCTGAACATGATAAGGATACTCAAAGTACTATACATGACTAAACTGAATGCAATGACCAAGTTTATAACATGCTAAGACTAAATACTAAACTGTATTGATAACGTGGTCAATGCAATAGAATCTGACTGAACTGTGGGAGCTACTTATAACTGACATAAAACTACATGAGTTGAATGTGGAGTCTGATATATACTCCTCATCGAGAGGACCCAATATACCCTGCTAGAGGTATAGAGGCATGCTGGCGTGATCACTAAAATGATGCCCACGGAGGGGACTTACAACCTACGGGACACGTAGTACTGGGACTTGAGGGTGACTGACCTAGTCCACTTGGTATTAAGCTTCTCCCAATTGATTAGGTAATTAACATTTTATGACTGAATAGCTCAAAATACTGACAGGCTAACTGAAAATGCAATATTAATATGTTGATAATGAAACATTTAAATTTGAGGCATGCATAATTGAAGTATCTGGCCTAGCATGTGTAATTCATGAACTAAAAGAACTACATAGCTAGGGTTCTAAATTTATGAAGGTATCTACGCAAAACCATACTAATATCATGATAATCGGATTACGAACATTAAACCAACTTATACATAATGATCTACTGGAATTCTAGAAACCCTAGGTCTAGATAATATTAAGGGAATCAAGAATCTACTGAATTCTAGGGACCTAATGGGCGAAAGGAACCCACTAGTGAAATCCCACATACCTGGTGATAAATTCCACAGTGAAATATTTTGATTTCGGGGTTGAAACTGATGAAAACCTATTGCTTTCTTGGACTAGGGCTTGGCCGACTCTTTCTCCTTCTCCGTTCTAATTTTTCTAAGTTTTTGGTGAATGATTTGCTTAGGGTTGATTCTCGTTAGGTTACTAGGCTAAAACTGACCATAACTATGTAGTTTAGGGGTTAAATGATGTAGTTTAGGGTCAAACACATAAGGAAAAGACCAAAAGACCCCTAACTTAACTACTTTCTGAGTCACCGACGGACTGTGGATGGACCGACAGTCTATTCTGGTCAACCATCGATGGGGTTCTGGGAGTTAAAATCTGGGGCCCGACCTATGGTCTTGGAACACAGACCGTGGTCTGACCTACGGTCCGTAGGTCGTGGCGTGGGTCAGGACTTAGGTTATTTTTCTAGGCCTTTCTGGGAGGGTTCCACATGGTGATCCAAGGACCACCAGAATGGACCATGGGTCGTCCTATGGTCGGTGGGTGGCAATTGTGGGTTGCACCTGCACCTTCTGAAAATCTGCATTTTGGTCTATTTTTGGATAAGGGGTGTTACATTATTTCACCCTTGGAAACATTCATCCTCGAATGAAGACTAAACTAGCTGAAATGGAGGGAGAGAGTTGCATCCCCTACTACTAAACACTAGAAACTGATTTCTGGCTGAAATAAGCTCCAACAACATGAAAATACAATTGAAGGAACATGATGCTAACACTGAAACTGCGCATGAATGATTGAAAAACTGAAGAGGAACTATTACCTCAAGATGGAATGAAATCGGAAGGAAAGAGGTGAGGATACTTGGTCTTCATGGCTTCTTCTGCTTCCCCATTAGCTCCCTCTACGGACTGACTCCTCCACAAAACCTTGATTGAAGCGACTTCTTTGTTTCTCAACCTTCAAACCTGACGATCAAGAATGTCAACTAGTACCTCTTCATAAGTGAGACTATCCTTCACAACCACACTTTCTAAAGGCACAATAGACGTTGGATCACCCACACACTTCCTCAACAACGAAATGTGAAAAACTGGATGCACTGCTTCTAGTTTTGTTGGCAACTCTAACTCATAAGCCACTATACCAACCTTTTTTGAGATCTTGTAAGGGCCTACATATCTAGGACTGATCTTCCCTTTCTTGCCAAATCTCATCACCCCTTTCATAGGCGACACTTTCAGAAAACCTAGTCATCAACTTGGAACTCTAGTTCCCTTCTCCTTACATCTGCATAGGATTTATGGCGACTCTGGGCTGTCTTAAGTCTATCTCTAATGAATTGCACTTTCTCCATAGCTTCATAAACTGAATGTGTCCCTATCAAGGCTGCTTCACCTACTTCAAACCAACCAACTAGAGATCTACATCTACGCCTATACAATGCCTCATAAGGGGCCATCTGAATGCTAGAATGGTAACTATTATTGTAGGCGAACTCAATCAGAGGAAGGTGATCATCCAAACTACCCTTGAAATCGATCATGCAAGCTCTAAACATGTCTTCTAAGGTCTGAATGGTACGCTCTTCCTACCCATTTGTCTACGGATAAAATGTTGTGCTAAGATTAACCTGAGTACCAAGACCTTTCCAAAATGACTTCCAGAAATGAGAGGTAAACTGAGGACCTCTATGCGAGATAATAGACAAAGTAACCCAATACAACCAGACTATCTCATTAATGTAAAGCTTGGCGTAGTCCTCCACCGAATCTATAGTCGTGACAACCAAAAAGTGTGCAGACTTAGTAACTTTGTTAGCAATCACCCAAATGGAGTCACACTGTCTACGAGTATGAGGTAAACCTATGATGAAGTCCATGTTGATCACTTCCCACTTCCAAGTAGGAATGTTGATCTCTTGAGTCATACCTCCTGGTTTATGATGTTCTACCTTGACTTTCTGACAAATTGGGGCACTTCGCCACTAAATTTGCTATATCCCTTTTCATGCCATTCCACCAAAAGACTTCCCGAAGATCGCGGTACATCTTAGTGGCACCTGGATGAATAGAATATCTAGAATTATAGGCTTCTGCAAGAATCTATTATCTCAACTCGACCACCTTAGGAACACATAATCAACCTTGATAGCGAACCACACAATCTCCCCCTTGGGAGAAAACCTCAACTCTCTGCTAATGGACTGCACCTTTAGTTGAAGTAGTATCGAATCACTGTCTTTCTTTTCTTTAACCTCCACTACCGATGAAGATTCTGACCAATTTTGAACTATTACACCACCATCAGATATGCTCATAAGATAAACTCCTAAGCGAGTCAGTCTGTGAACATCCCTTGCTAGGTCTTTTCTTTCTTCCTCCACATGTGCTACACTACCCATAGACAGTCTGCTAAGAGAATCTTCTACTACATTGGCCTTACGAGGATGGTAATGCACATTCTTATCGTCATCCTTGAGGAACTCAAGCCATCTCCTCTGGTGAATATTCAACTCTTTCTGGGTGAAGACGTACTAAAGGCTCTTATGGTCTATGAACACATCTACATGAAAACCATACAAGTATTGTCTCCAAATCTTAAGTTCAAACATCATTGCTGCTAGCTCGAGGTCATGAGTGGGCAGCTCTTCTCATGTGCCTTAAGTTTTCTAGAAGCATAAGTTATAACCTTACCTCGCTGCATCAGTATCACAGTAGATAACATAAGCGTCTGAACCCTCTGGTAGAGTCAAAATAGGAGTTGTAGTCAACCTAGTTTTCATTTTTTGCGAAGCTCTTTTCACAATCATATGACCATTGAAACTTAACCTCCTTCTGCGTCAACTTAGTCATTGGAGAGGTTATGGATGAAAATCCTTCCACGAACCTTCTGTAATATCCAGCCAAACCCAAGAAACTTCTGATATCTATAGGAGAGGTAGGTCTGGGCCATTGTTTCACTACTTTTATTTTTTGAGAATCTACTCGAATCCCTTCACTAGACATAATACGCCCAAGGAAAGCAACATATTGCGACCAAAACTCACACTTGTTAAACTTAGGGTGATCCTTGAGAGTTTGCATGACAACCCTTAAATGACTCTCATGGTTTTCCTCATTCCTTGAGTAAATGAGGATATCATCTATAAAGACAATAACGAACAACTCCAAATACTGCTTGAACACCATGTTCATCAAATCCATGAAAGTTGCAGGAGCATTGGTTAGTCTAAATGGCATAACTACAAATTCAGGTCTATCTTCGAGAAATGACTAGCACCCTGAAGTTGGTCAAAAAATTCATGTATCCTGGGGATAGGGTACTTATTCTTGATTGTTACCATGTTCAACTGTCTATAATCGATGCACGTTCTGAGAGAACCATCTTTTTTTTTCACGAACAACACTGGTGCACCCCATGGGGAAATAGTTGGTCTGATGAAGTCCTTACCTAGAAGATCTTTCAACTGATCTTTTAATTCCTTAAGCTCAGCTAGAGCCATTCTGTATGGAGGAATAGAAATAGGCTAGGTATCTAGAAGGAGATCAATTCCAAAGTCGAGATTTCCCTTTCGGGAGGAACTCTGGGAAGATCTTCTGGAAACACTTCTGGGAACTCATTAACTATTAGAACTGACTCAAGAGTTGGGGTTTCGGAACTTGAATCCTTAAACCGAACTAGATGATAGACATACCCCTTAGAAATCATCTTTTTTCCCTTAAGGTATGAAATGAATCAACCCATAGGCGCTAAGCTATTACCCTTCCATGCTAAGATTGGTTTGTCTTGAAACTGAAAATGAACAATCCTAGTTCTACAATCGACTGAGGAATGTTACCAATCCAAGCCTAGAATGATATTGAAGTCTACCGTTTCTACTTCTACAAGATCTGCTGAGGTGACTTTATGAGAGACTGTGACAGGGCAATTTTTGTATACACGTCTAGCTATGATTGGGTCACCGACTGGAGTAGAGAATGAGAAGGGTTATGAAATAGTTTCTGGACTAACACTGAAGTTGACTGCTATATAAGGAGTTACAAAGGAAAGAGTAGCCCCTGGGTCTAACAATGAATAAACATCTAAGTTAAAAACTCGTAACGTACCAGTGACTACATAAGGAGAATCTTCCTGATCCTGGCGAGCCTAGAGAGCATACAACATATTTTGGCGCTGACCGCCACCTGTACCATATGAGTTACCCTGCTGAGTCGGGCGACCTACTGGTGCTTCGGAAGTTGTGGACTGAGCTCTACCATTCCTAACTCCTTGACCCTGTTTAGAAGGACAATATTTCAACCTGTGACCAGACTGACCACATGAAAAACATCATTCCTTTACTGAAAGACACTCGCCCTGATAATTCTTACCACACTTTAGACAAGTTGGGTAGTTTCTGGTGTCTGAAACACTCCCTTGAGACTTATAGCCTGATGCCCTACCTTTCTGATCATTTTGGAACTTGGAGGATGGAACACTAGGTGATGAAGGTACTGGAGCTGAAGACATTTCCTGGAACTGCGAGCGATTTCCACCACCCGATTTCTGTTAAGAATATTCATAGGTGTCTATTCTAGCCTTCTTATTCTCCTTAGCCTATTCTCTAAGCTTGCCTCCCTCAACCTGCTTAGCATAAGTCATGAGCCTAGAGATGTTCATATGTTCCAGTAACATAGAATTCCTACACTATGTTTCACTAGATCAGATACCCCATACATGAACTTGTTTATTTGGGCCTTGAAATCGGCCACCATGTGAGGAGCATACTTGGAGAGTTGGGTGAACTTGAGTCTATACTCTTGGACTGTCATAGAACCTTGCCTCAAATTCATAAACTCTTGAGCTTTGGCCTCCCTCAACTCTCTTGGGAATAACCTCTCTAGAAAGGTCTCACTAAAGCATTCCCAAGTGATAGGAGTTGCATCTCTACCCCTGTTCTCTTTCCACTGAGTGTACCAGATATGAGCTACATCTTTAAGCTGGTAAGATGCAACCTTAACCTGATCATTCCTAGTTACCTGCATCACTCCAAAGATCATCTTGACCTCATCAATGAAGTTTTGGGGATCCTCACCAATCTACGACCCTAAGAATTCAGGAGGATTCATCCAAACAAAATCCCACACTCTTGCTACAGCTGACCCAACATTAGCACTTGTCATAACTGGAACCTGCTGATTGTTCTGGTCAGTCACAGTTTGAGCAAACAACTGGATAGCGTTCCAAAATTTAGCAGTCGAAACTTCCTGATCTGGGAATTAAGTAGCTACATTTGCATCCATGGCATTCACTTTCCTTCTATAAGCTCTACGAAGAGGCATGATATGAAACTCACAATGAAGGATTAGAATGAGAAGTTTGATCGTACCTCACCAACAATAAGAGTAACAAGGAAATGAAGTTTTTCCTAAAACACCTTGTAGCCACCCTCTCATTAGATGTGGTGCACTTCACACCCATGAAAAGGACACTACTTAGTGCGGCTTTTCAGACATCCTAGGACTCTTAAACCTAATGCTCTGATACCAAGTTTTTCACGCACCGAGGCTACCCCGTAGACGCGGACACATGACCTAAGATCACGGGTGACCCCAAGCTAACCCTGCTGCATATCATAAGCATACTAAAGCAATCTAAATCAATAAATACTGTACGGAAGCTAAATATTATGAATAATCTGAAATGATGGGGAAATACCATATACTATCAGAATAAATGAAAACTGAGAGTTCTAATACAAATGAAAAGTCAAACTCTAACACTATAGCTGAATCTACCTATGTTTGGAATAAGCCTCTAAGCTGTCTAGAAGTGATGGGACATGCCCCAGCTAAATCTAGCAAAAACTAAAAAGTAAAGACTAAAATGGAAAGATATCATGTCAACTGTCCTCGAATAATGAGGACTCACCACTGATGTTGCTGAACTGAGGATCCAGAAATGATCTATACGTGATCTTACTGCTATGGACCTAAACCTACATCACGAGAAGATGTAGTGCAAAGCATGCATCAGTACTTGAAAGGTATTGAGCATGCAGTATATAAAAAATATGAACAATAACATAACTGAACAAGCAATAAAGCAATGATATAATCTGAACATGATAAGGATACTGAATGTACTGTACACAACTAAACTGAATGCATTGACCAAGTTTATGACATGCTGAGACTGAATACTGAACTGTACTAATAACATGGTCAATGCAATAGAATCTGACTTAAGAGTGGGAGCTACTAATAACCGACATAGGTATAGAGGAATGCTAGGTTTTAAAACCAAGATTATTGATTGATGGTCTGTGGGTATTGGGTTGTCATAGGTTCAGCTCGAGAGAGAGAATCCTAAACCCTTTCCCATACATTCATCTCGAGAGAGTGAATGGTCTAAGGAGTAGGTTGTTCTTAATTTCTTGCTTGTCAGTGTGCAAGAGAAACCGACTTGATTCAGGGTAAATTGTTCGAGAGAAAGTTTACCTCCTCTATAGTCTAGTCTATTCACTAATTTACAGCTATTTTCTAACAATTGCAATTACCCATTTGTCCGTATTAGCCTATAATCGAATCACATCCCAAGAACCCATCTCAATATTTGTTACTTCGTATTATTTGTTGGTGCTGTAGTTGATAATTACAATCAAAACCTCCGTGTTATTTGACATTCGTGTCAACCCCTAATTTGAATTATGCTTTTACTTGATAATGTTTATTCCTATGGTTGACTTGAACATGTTTACACTTTACTCTTGAATCTTAAAAAAGTACCACTCCCTGTGTGATTCAACCCCAACTCATTTAGTTGGGTTATTATACTGACTAGCGATCGTTGACACTTAGAAATGGATGAAGTGTCCTTGATACGTCTAATCAGCTCTCCTGTTCCACTTCTTTTTGGTTGGGTGGGAACCACAGATAGTTCGACGAACCGTGGTTCCTTTCACGGTCCGTGAACCCTGTCATGGTTCACCTGCTCCTGCTGGTTTTCTAGTAAAAGTTCTAAGTTTGATTTCCGAGGTGTTACACATAGTTTGTACAAGAGGGATTGATAAATTTTATTTGTTATTTGAAATATAGAATAACCAATTCATATGTAAAGCACACATTCTATAAAGGCAATTATATTGCCTGGGGATCTTGTTAGTCATTTTCCTATATGCTCTAATTTTTAAGTAACAATGATTTTGTCTCCAACTTCATGCTAAATGGTGTTTTAAATTTGTTCTCTTATTGAGCAGTGCTTCAAGAGGGTGTTATGCCTCCAGACAATATACAAAACAAAGAAGCACAAAAATCTTCACTCAGGTCCTTCTTAAATTTCTGATTAATTTTTCTATGGAAAAAAATCAGATAGGGAAAAAAGAGGGAACTCGGCATAAGTGTTGTATGATCTAGATTTTAGCTAAGAAAAATCACTTTTCAATATTATAAGACAATTAATGGAAGTCATTTGAATGAAAAACTGTGAACAAAAGTTTCTCAGTTCAAGCATATCAAATGACACTGACTTTCAAACTATGTAGTTGCTCTAAAAAGATGAACATTGAATAACTCTTAAGTAACTGTTTCGAGCATTGTAATGGAGATTTATATCAGATGCAATTTTTTTCTCAACTAAGATTCAAACAAAATATGATATGCAATCAACAAGCACATGTAAATCTTATTCTACACACTAGTGTTCCAAACATCAGTAAATTACAGTGAACAGTAAACATAGTAAAAGGCCATCCTTCTTTATTTCAGCTCGTGCAGTCAGCCATAGTAGATTTCTTATTTCAAACATCAGCATTCACTTCTTGAAAGTTCAAAAGTACATAACAGTTAACAAAACACTATTTACTTTATCACAAGCCTATGACAGGCCTTGTTATTAGCAAATATTTTGAGATGAGACTTGATAAATTCAGGGCTAGATATTAAACCAAACCAGGATTTCAAAACACACCTAAGTTTCACAAGTGATTTTACCGGCAACCTTAAGAGTATTTCATTGATGAGATCTGCTGGAATAATAGATTTAAAAGTTTGAATCTTGAACTGAAGAAAATGGAGCACTGCTAGTGTGTTTGCTCCGCTTTTTTGAGTAGATGGGAGACTTCAGATTCTATTTGTGTTGTGGAAATTTGAGAAGACAACAAAGTTTTTGATGTTTTTATCTGTAACTGTGCTTTAAAAGTATTTTGTAACTGTACCATCTCCAAAAGATATGTTATATAATTATTTTCCAAAAAATTGTCCTTTTCATTTTTGGTAATAGATTTATATTGTTTCCTTCAAGTATCACTTGATCAATTTTTTACTTTTAGGTTACCAAAAATAAGCGTGCATTTAAGTTGTTGCGGGAACTTCTATATACAATTTTTTTTTATATCCATCGATCATGACTTACCTATGTTCACTAATTGATGCATATCCTATTTTGTAAATTGATTAAGGCTTGTCCTTCCTCAAAATGTTTGTTGTATGTGTTATCAGGTTGAAGTTGATATGAAATAGGAGGTACATTTTCTTCTTTGAACTAGAAATTGTGTTCAATTTTCTACTTATATTTATGATAATCTTAGTCAAATCGTTTGTTTATCACTCCGATAAATTACCTTTGATGCATCTTTTTAGCATTGTGTTCTTAGATATCAGAGAACATTTATTTGTTCAATACAGAATACAAGAATAATACAAATGCTCGTAGTTCATTTGGTACTATTTTCCGCTTTTAAATGATCGCATTCCCAATGTCTTATGGTTTCAACAAATCGTACCTTCAAAATTCTAAGGTTAACATCCTTGATATGGAGCACGTACGCAAAACACACAATAAAGATCTTAAGTTCATTCAACGATTTTGATATTCTGTATGTTCATTCAAGGAAACAATAAAAAGGCTCTAAGAAAAATATGGTTTTTAATTTCGGACATTTGGATGTTTAATATTGATTCAAGTTTAATTGTATAAATCTAAATACATAGAGTTTAAATTCATATTTCGTTCTTGATATAGAATAGTTTCATAATAAAAATGACCCGCACACATACTAAATCCAGTCATTGCATATATAACATATCAATAAATCATTGCATGAATTGAAGATAAATGCTAAAGAGGAAAGGTTTGAGTAGCTTCTAGAATGCATTAATAAGTGACGATCATTTTCTGAAGATGCACAATATAGAGTATCCCAATGGAACTGTGATAAACATAGTACTTTCTAATATTATTAGACGATTGGTTTAGGTAAATAGAGTACGAATAAAAAATTGAGAACAATTTCTTTTATAAAACCAATCAAAAGCAAAAGTTTTCTCATTTAAAAAATCAGATAATATTGATTTTCTAACTATGCAGTTTCTCTAAAAAGATGAACATTGAATAGCTCTTAAATTACTGTTCCGAGTTTTGTAATAGAAATATTCAGTTGACATAAATTTTATCTCAACCAAATTAAAAAAGGTACTAACAAAATGTGATATGCAATCAACGAACATATGTAAATCTTGTTTTAACACACAAGGAAATAACATTAGTACATTACACAAATAGTAAAATTAGAGAAAGCCAATCCTTCATCATTGCAACCCGTGCAGTCAGCAAGGAGTAGATTCGTTGTTCCAAACATCAACATTCACTTCCTAAAAGTAAACACTATTTACTTTATCAAGAAACATAATTTAGTAGCTGTTGAGAAAAATGTATAGAGAACTCTTACTAATTATTTAGTACACGACTGTCGTCTTCATCTGAGCTTTTGTTGTCTATGATGTTGCTGCATTCCTGGTATGTTTCACAAAAGGGCCTGTAGTCATTTAAAATTTATTAAATATAAATTTATTAAATGATTCGGATTATATTAAATTAATGAATATATTAGTCCAAATAAATATTATGGATTAATATAATTGAGTTAATTATTTAAATTCAATAAATATGTATTTAATTAAAGCCCGCTCATAAAGCCCATATGTCATGTCACTTAAATCTGATTGGCCGAAGGGAGTCCTATCCCAATCACAACTCCTCTATTCTAAAACTATAAATAGGGGTCCTCATAATTCAGAATAGGAACCAAGAATTTTAACAAAAAGCTAGAGAAAGCTTGTGGATTAAAAGCCACAAAATTCTCTACAAGCTACAAGTTTAAGAATTCAAGAATTCTAGAACTCAAGAGTTCAAGTTTAAGAATTGAAGAATTCAAGCGTTCAAGTTTAAGAACGATCAAGATCAAGACCACCGGATTCCAGATCAAGCACAAAGCCCTTGGATTCAACTAGAAGTCAAGATCAAGATAAAGTTCAAGTTCAAGAATGATCAAGATCAAGACCGTCGGATTCAAGATCAAGCTCGAAGCTCTTGGATTCAACTAGAATTCAAGATCAAGATAAAGTTCAACTCAAAATCAAGTTCAAGTTCAATTTCAAGATCAAGCTCAAGAGTCCTTGAATTTATATTTGAAAAGGCAAATTTAGAGGAATCATAGAGATTGTAACACTCGCACTTGAAATAATAAAATGATTGTTGCTATAATTTTCCGTTATTGATTATTGTTTTCTCGACGTGAATTTGATTGTCTACAAATTTTGGCACGCCCAGTGGAAAAATCTCTACCTCTCATCTCAACTTTTCAAATATCACAGAATATCAAAATGTCTTCCATTATAGAAGAAAAATTATCAAGCTTAACTAAAGTAATTGAAGGCCTGACAAAGTGCGCACACGAACAAGATGCTAAACTTTTCAAGCTAACAGATAAGATGGATAACATGATTGAGAGAAGATTGAGTCAAGTGATACGCTCAAATTACACCTCCTTACAGAAGCATAAGCGATCGTTATCACGTACAGAACCGAACTTGTAGGTTGGGGTCGATCCCACGAGGAAAATGGTTTAGACTTTACTTTAACTCACAATTATATTCGATTAGTCAAAGTACTTCCACAAAAAGAACAATTAACTAAAAAGGGGGGGGGGTTTGTGAAACGAATTGTAAGAACTTAGTAAGCAATTAATAAACAAAAGTCAAGTTCGGTTGTTATCAAGATGAGAAAATTAACTAGGGTTTACGTGTTCACCATAAGCTCATAACGCAGT